>JAJIZL010048843.1:1598-15784 GCA_023969395.1 Amblyomma maculatum
CGCCGGTAGTAACTGCACAAGCCGAGAAATCGGCGAACAGCTTTCTTCTCACGTGGAATCGGAAATTCCGCAACAGCAGCAATCTTGTCAGGGTCGGGCTTCACCCCGGCGGCGCTGACGACATGGCCGCGAAATTTAAGCTCTCGGTAGCCAAAGTGGCATTTCTGTGGTTTAAGTGTCAAGTTAGTGGATCGAAGGGCTACGAGTACTGACCGCAGGCGCTGAAGATGTTGTGCAAATGATTCTGCGAAGACCACCACGTCATCTAGGTAGAATAGACAACACTGCCATTGAAGGCCGGCGAGGACAGTGTCCATCATCCGCTGAAATGTGGCCGGTGCGGAACACAGGCCGAAAGGTAGAACTTTAAATTCGTAAAGGCCGTCGGGTGTGACGAAGGCCGTCTTCTCACGATCTCGCTCATCGACGTCAATCTGCCAGTAGCCACTTTTTAGATCGATGGACGAAAAATACTTTGCACGCCGAAGGCGGTCGAGAGAGTCGTCAATCCGCGGCAGGGGGTAGACATCCTTCTTACTTACGGCGTTCAGTTTGCGGTAATCGACGCAAAAACGTAACGTGCCGTCTATCTTTTTAACTAGAACGACCGGGGAGGACCACGGGCTATTGGAAGGCTGGATAACCTCATCTTCGAGCATTTCCTTAACTTGTGACCTAATAACTTCGCGCTCGGTCGAAGAGACGTGGTAGGGGTGCTGGCGGATTGGGCGCACATTATCGAGCGTCACGATCTGGTGCTTGGCGATGGGAGTTTGATTCACTTTTGACGACGATGCAAAACACTCTTTGAATTCGAGTAACAATGAAAACAGCTGGTCACGCTGGCTGACCGATAGCTCTGAGCTGACATCGAGATTGTCGAGGGATGTGGGCGGTGGCACGGTTTCTGTGGACAAGCACTCGGAGACATCAGAGATGCGTTCGGCGAAAGCTATGGAAGTGTCCCGAAAAAGGTGCCGATACTCGTGCGAAAAATTTGTAACAAGTACCTTGGACTGACCACGGTGAAGATGTATCAAACTGCGGGCCACGCAGACTCCTTGTGTCAACAGTAACGATACGTTAGTTTCGGCTATTGCGTCACCATCGTTAAGGGCATTGCATTTGACATTAACGAAGGTGCTGGTTCGGGGTGGCAGAGTGACACTGTCCTCATAAACTCGAAGCACATTGAGTGGTCGCTTTGCACCGCTGAGGGCCACTGCTTTCTCAGTAGAAAACGAGACCTTAGAATTCCGGAGGTCAATAATTGCGCCATATTCACGAAGAAAATCTACGCCCAGAATCAGGTCACGCGAACAGCTTTTCAGAACAAGGCAGCTCACCACAAATGATGATTCTTGAATTTGAACTCTGGCCGTGCACATGCCCAGAGGAGTAATCAGATGACCACCCGCGGTGCGAACGTTTGTTCCAGCCCACGGAGTCAAAACCTTCTTGAGAACTGCGGCAAACTGGCTGCTCAAAATAGAATAATCAGCGCCAGTATCCAACAGAGCTCGAACATGGCGACCATCCAGTACTACGGGTATGTCCAACGAAATCTGCTCGCGAATGTCAGGCTTCTGAGTCTTTGAGTGCTCTGCGTCGGTGTACGCGGTCTGCTTCACCTGCAATTCGTCGTCGTTGCAGGTGCGTTCTTGCAGTGTCCGTTCCACCGGCATTTCGTCATCGTTGCGGGTGCGTTGTTGCGTCATATGTCCCACCGGCAATTCGTCGTCGTTGCGGCTGCGTCGTTTCGTCGTCGGTTCCACCGGCAATTCGTCGTTGTTGCAGGTGCGTCGTGGTGGCGTCGAGGTGGCGTTATGATCGGTAACCGCGGACTTTTCCAATGTCGATGCGTAGTCTTTCCGTGTCCGCACCAATGGGGGGTCTCCCGCGCCGCGATGTCCAGCGAGCCTGCCCCCGAAGGTCGCTGGTTTCATTTTTCCCTCTGGGGACTGGGCGAGCGGCCCTGCGCTGCCCATGAGGAACTCGTAGCAGATGGCGACGGGCGAGACCTGGGTGACGTTGATCTAGATGGTCGCAGACGAGACGGAACGATCCGGCGCTGATCATTGACGAAATCCTCAACGGCTCGAGGCCGTTCGCCGTAGCGAGGCCGCGGAGAATCAGCGGAAAACCCTTCGAGACCTAGTCGACGGTAGGGACAGCGCCGATAGACATGACCCGGTTCGCCGCAGTGAAAGCATAACGGCCGTCGGTCGGGGGTACGCCACTCGTCTGCTTTCCGTGTAGGCGGTCGAGAATCTGTGACGTACTGGATCACGGGGGCTGCTGTTTTCGGCCCAGATACGTTCGGAGGAGTCAGGGACGGCGACGAGGGCGGAGAGTATTGAAGCACCTGGGAGTATGTAGGGCGGTGACACTCTGGTGGTGTAAGAGGAGGAGTAGGGCGAGGTTCACCGATTGGAAATCGAGGCCGGAGCGCTTGCTGTACCTCGTCGCGGACAACGCTGGCAATGGAGGAAGGAGCTGGTTGAGGTGTGCCATACATCAGTCGGAGTTCGTCGCGCACAACGGAACGTATGAGCTCCCGTAGCGCCGATGTGTCCATGCTATGCGATAGGAACTCAGCAGAGACGGAGGCGGCGTGGATGGTGTGATCCCGTGCCGAAGCTCGCTGCTGAAGCACTTTCTCTATAGTGGATGTTTCCGTAAAGAGTTCTGCAACAGTTTTCGGCGGGTTGCGCACCAGGCCAGCAAAAAGCTGCTTTTTGACGCCACGCATGAGGTAGCGCAGCTTTTTGTCCTCGGACATCGTAGGATTCGCACGCTTAAACAGACGCGTCATGTCTTCGATAAACGCCGCGACGGTTTCGTTAGGCATTTGGATCCGAGTGTGTAGAGCGCGTTCGGCCCGTTCGGGGCGATCGGAGCTTCCGTAAGTTGCCGCAAGATGACGTTTGAACTCACTCCAAGACGACAGCTGCTCTTCATGGTTCTCGAACCACGTCCGAGCGCCATCCTCGAGGCTGAAATATGTATTTCGAAGCCGTGCGGCGTCATCCCAGAGGTTGAATGTAACTACCCTTTCGTAGTGCTGCAACCAGTCGTCGACGTCTTCGTAGGTGTCCCCGTGAAAGGTCTTTGGGACGTGGGGGTTTTGCAACGTCACGTAGGTGGGGGGTCGCGCCAGGCATTGCGACGACGTCGTGGCTACTGGTAGTCATGCCCGAGGGGGAAAACTCAGGTGGTAGGCCTCGTTGCCTGCGGCTAGTGCGGTGAACGGGCGTTTCCTCGAATATATGACCAGCACTCCTGCTTAGCGTAGGGGTACGGGACATCAGACCTGACCTCCACCAGATTTGTCATGGTGTTGGCGACTGGGGCTAGGTTAACAGAGCTGGTACAGGTAGAATTACACGGTCCAAAGTTTAGGTACGTCCTGCGAGTCCGGAGCCGATTCACTTCAACGTCGTCTTTCACTCCGAGCGCCCCCTGGCAGTATGACCTAACGTGGGCCCAATCTGAGCTATTCTTGTGAAGAGTGCCCTGTAGAGTGCCCGCTGTGGTCAGGTGGGCTTTGGGTCGAAGCGTTTCATTCGTAGAGGCGGCGCCCATAAACCTTGATTTAGGTTTCTTTTAAGTGAACCAATACCTGGTCACTTGGGTCCCACTTCGAATATACGTGGGTGCCTTTATTCAATTTAATGAAGCAGCACAAAGCGACCTGTACTGAGTTTGGACTACGATGGCACATGATCAATCCTCATCCAAGTGAAGTTGGATATAAATTCGACCAAATAAAATGACAGCATTGACGATAGAATAAATACAAGGAATAATACTAGATAAAGTGAGAGTAAATTGCAAGATATTGCAATCATTGTAATTACTTACTAAACAGGGGTATGCACGTGCATTGACAGAGTGTATTTTTGGTTTTACAGGATTCAGTCCATTTGGTTTGTCGTTGAACAGTGACCAACGCAGAAATAATTTATGTGGCTTATTTTCTCAAGCTCAATGCTTGTTTAAACTCATTTTCAACAAACGTATGGGAAAAGGCCGATTATAATTTGCCCTAAGGCTTTATATATTGCAGCTATCTGCGTTTAGTCAAAAAGGTTCAAGTAAACGAAAGCGATATACAGTGTTGATAAATGAATAACAAAATATATTCAATGGAGTTGTTTTTCGTCCGATGAATGTTTGTGCTAAAAATTCTGGCATCACGTGCGTCGGCAACGAGCTATGGAAGGAGCAAGAGCAAAATAATGACTGTGAGTATCTATCGCATACAGCCATCATTATCCAGCAAAAATTAAGGTCAATTTGTTTGTTCACGCTTATTACTGCCGCGATGTAGCTTTCGAGATAAATATTCGCTCAATATACACCGAGAATTGCATCAAAAAGTGGCATCCACGCTTAACTTAAAAAAAATGCTAGGTCATTGTGGTTACCATTAGCCAGTTTATTTTCGATATTTCTTTGTCGGCTTCAATTGGGGTGGTGCCGAGAGCTCTTGCCCTTTAGGCTTCGAGAGCCAGAGAGCAGCTTTCTGTTATTGACGGCGCCGAGTAGCTGGGTTGGTTTTGGGCACAGGTCAGCGCAAAAAATTGTTCATTTCAGGGCTACGCCCGTTGGTTTGGTTTTAAAGCCAATGTTGCCAACACACGGCAATGAGTTATGAGGCGATGCCGTGACGCTCACAGTGCCCAATTAGACAGCCAGGTCAGGGGAACCCGGCGCACCAGGTGTGCTCTAATGTTCGAGGAAAACAGAATAGGATGAAGAAAAAGAAATACACCACTCTTGACAGTAAAATTTCAGCTCCCTGATTAAAAGCAGACATTTACTTCCTTCCAAAGTGGGCAAAATCAGAAGTAGAGCTTTGCATTTGCGGCAGCGTGATGAAAGAATTGCGTATTGATATCTTTATTTAGCCAGTTGAACCTGCCAATTTTCACTGCTTAGATAAACGCTTACGGCAGACGTGTTTTGTGCTGTTTTCTGAATAACATTCGTTGATTTGCAAAAAAATATACTGCCTGCTACGATCTTGCTTTGCAGCATATCCAACCATGTGCTGCCGTAGTGAGCATTTGTGAGCTCTGAAAATTTCAATAGCACATGTAAATCTACGTTTTCTGTAAATATCATACAAAATGCTTTTGGAGTTTTAGGAGTTATTCTAAAAGTCATTAAAAGAGATATTTAAAAAAACAAACTTTGAAGAAACAGCTTCAGTGCGATGGGCATTTTTGAAAATGGCTGCTGGCATCGCAGGCGCATATTAAAGGGCTTCCGTTTAAAATGGGCTATAGATAATCGAAATAACCAGATTTTTAATAGAGCCATAATTGCGGTATAGGCCGTCAGCCACTGGATAAAAAAATTGGCATAACAGCGCCATAAGCGGCTTATAACTAACCTAAACTGTACGGAAGGACAGTGTTTTCGTATATGGTGCGTGTAAGGACTTAAGCCGTACAACTGTAGCGATTGCGGGGTATTTTCAATTCATAAAATTGCTACTGAAAATTGCAATTGCAAGTTTTCAACTGAAAAAAAAAAAACCCATTAGGGTTACAAGACGGGCTAGCATTCCTTAACACTTACGCTCCTCGGTTATACTTTTTAAACACTATGAACAACAGTCTTTAGTGCCAGTCTTTTGTCTTTGGCACTTTATGCTTGGTACTAGCGCCCACAGCCGATAGGAAAGATGATAATCGCATTTCAGCTTGAGTTCAATCACCGCTCTTCAACATTATTAATGCGCCGTCTGCACTGTCGTGCCTAAATTGTTGTATGACAGGCTCATACAAATATTGTGGCAGTTTCTGCGAATTTCCTTCATGACAATATACCCACTAGCCTCCTTTGCTCAAAAAACTTCACAGCAACTAGAAGGACAATTTGGATTAACGGCCAATAAAGGTTTCACTTTAAGGCACCTGGAAATATGTTGATTTATACGGAGAATGTATTAGGCTTTCTTTCTAAGCTCGATAAAGAACAGTTCAAACGCCATGAAAACACTAATGATCCTAGCATTATTAGCACATATACTATACGGTGATTTCGAATGCAAGAGAGGCTAAAATGAAAGAAAACTTTAAATACGTTCCGAATGAAGTTTCAAAATTATTGGCCGCAGACCGTGTTTTCGGCAATCATAAAAAAAAGCTGCGATCCGGCCGCAGAGAAAATCGGTTGGTTGGTTGGTTTGTGGGGTTTAACGTCCCAAAGCGACTCAGGCTATGAGAGACGCCGTAGTGGAGGACTCCGGAAATTTCGACCACCTGGGGTTCTTTAACGTGCACTGACATCGCACAGCACACGGGCAGAGAAAATCGGTTACGACGATAAACTGCTGTGCCCAAGGATGCGGAATCTAATGCCGGCTGTGGCGGCAGCTTTTCGATGGAGGGAAAAAGCAATGAGTCCGTGTGTTTGCAATGTCAGTGAATGGTACATAACCTCACATGGTCGAAATTTACCGAGGCCTCAGCAAAGGCCTCCCATAACCTTACTTGCATGGGAACTTGAGCACGAAAACAAAACCAATTCCGGCGTTCCTACTGGGAACGCCAGCTTTATTGCCTTCCTTGAGAACTTGAATGGCCGCCCAGTCTCAGCCAACGTATGTTGGGTTCCATTCGCACGAAAGACGACCATTACGGCTTTTTTTCGAGCCGCACTTGCAGCCTGTATCGCAGCGAGAATTCACCTGGGCTCCAGCGTTGCACTAAAAGGGGGGGAGGGGGATGAGATCGACATGGTCATGAATAAATTGTAGCCATGGTTATTCATATCAAGATATAGTATGTTTATGTATAGTAAAACGAGCTTAGAGGGAGACCCTTAAATGATGGAGATATTTTAGTCGGCGTTTAAATTTCGCTTACATACTACTCGGTGTAGAAAGGGGAACCATGGACGGAAAGGTTGAAAAATAATGGTGAAAAGATTAAAAGAGATGAAGGGGAGATAAAGTGCTGCCAATAAATCCGTGGAGTAATAGTATAAAATGAAATGATAAAATGCATGGTCCGATAAATGCACTTGTAGAGTTCACTGCGTGAAAAAATGCGTGATGATAACATTCAAGGTGAACTTAGTTTGTCTAAAAGTCCAATTTCTTTTAAATACATAAATAAAAAGTTCATTTCGAATCTTTGTTGCCTGGGGCAGGATAAGGGACCTAAAATAATGTCACTGGTGAGAGCTAGGAAGAGCTTTTCTATGCTATGATCATAGTACGCACGCTGGTCAGCGTACGCAGGACACTCAAGCAGAATATGTTGCGCAGTTTCAACCGAACCACAGTTGTCACAAAGCGGACTGTTCATTTGACCAAAACGATATCGCAAGCTATTTGTATATGCACAGTTCTGGCGAAGTCGGTGATAAAGTGTTTCTAGTTGCGAGGAAATTTCAGGGAATCTTGATATTAGATGTAGGTGAATCGATTAAAGAAATTGTTAGTGACTTATCGGCAAGCTTCAAAGTCGATACTTTGCCGTGGCAACAAATTTTTTAGCCAGTTTGGATGTATCAGATTTCGTGAAGAAGGTCCGAATGTATTATAGCGCCCGCCAACGCTATAAAGCGGAGGCGCTGAGATTAGCGCTACCAGCCCGTGTTAGAGGAAAATAAAGATGTACAGCGCGTGCTTGGAGCGCAAGCACGGCACGAGCTGTTCAGAATGAGAAGCCTGCCACGCTAGCCATCTTGCTGTGGTGCTCCGCTGCGACCTTGCAAATTCGCAGCAGTATCTTTGATGTTGGTGGCCTTTACGAGCCACTTCATTGGCTTTTTCATTGGCTTTAATGCCATAGTGGAGGTATTCACTGAAACGTTATGCAGTGGCCTGCGGCAATAGCAAAGTGATGCAGATGCCTGATGTCAAGGGAAACAAGCTGATGATTGCTTTTCTTCAGCAGGTTTTTCAGCAGGCTTTAGCGAAAAGCCCTGGTTTGATTTCTCGCTTCCCTATTTGCTGATTCGCGTTTTTTGTTTTTCATCATGTGTTTCCACTGTACCCTGTTCGTTTTATATTTTTTGCTTGCCAATGGTGGCGCTGAAATGCATTTTCTTGTAGCCTGTATTGCCCTCCTGCTTGGTCTGTATCGACTGCAGTATGTTCGAAAAAAAAAATACAGGAATTGCGGAAATGCTCTGGAATTCGTGAAGATAACCCATAGTCTGGGGGTCTGGCGCCTGATATAGGACACAGCTTCTTTTTTACCATGGAGCTCAGCTGTCGTAGATGAGTTCCGCTGCAGCCGGAGCCATAAGCCGTAAGCCGTAAGCGGCCAAGTACCTCGTCCGGACACAATGAAACGGAAAAGTCTGCCTTCTTTGTGTGTCTTGGCACTGAAGATGTTTAGGCTAGATGCATAGGAAGCCTTGGTAGAAGAGGCTAGTCTTTATAGGCGAGCGCATTCACAAAGCTGAACTGCCTGCTCTTGGAATTTCGATGGTTTTACCGATTTAATTTCCTTGAGGTTGGCTTGGACAGAAGATTGAGCCTTCTCTTTGTAGACATCTTTAGCGACGACGGCAAAACCGCCCTCCTTGTCCGATGGCAGGGGCTTTACTCCAGTGTCTTTAAGGGCCGATACAGCAGCAGTGAGACTGTGGTGGCTTCCTTTATTCCCCTCTTAGGGGAGGGACTCCACTTCTTCCTTTATAGATGGGGTAGCTTCATCTTTTCTTACTCTTTTGGCAACAGACATAACAAGAGAGAGGAGTAGCGTTTTGGCGGGTCGCTGAGGCTCACAATACCTTGGCCCCAGCATGAGGTTTTCCACTTTTGGGGAGACACCTGTGTTCCCCAACAAAACATTTTGTTGAAGTCTGGAAGGAGACCCTGTTTGGAGAGGTAGCCAAGGAACAATATGGCGCCACACGAACTCCGCCGCTTGAGAGGCTACACGTAGGTCTTGACGGAATTTTCTATTTCCTAGTTCAGAAGGACGTTCATTCTGCACACGATGCTCGGGCACTGAGTGTATAACCTCACTTGCATCCACGTCTCGGAACGTAAGAAGCGGCGCATTCGCTTGGCGTGGCATTCCGAAGGCATGAGACCTCCGAAAAAACGTAGAACGGCAGATAGGAATGCTTAAGCAAGAACGTGAGAAGATGTTCCCGGCATGTGGTTTCAGCCGGAAGGTTGATACATATAACAGACGAGCGGAGGCAAAAAGTGGAAAGGAAAGTGCCCGATGTACGAAAAATGAATTCAGGAAGGGGGCTTTATCGCGCTCTCTTGTAGTGGGTGTGACAACAATCAATATTGTCACGAAGGATGTGTACTACACTTGCCTGGCCACATACGGCTAAGAAATATACACTTATGCGAATAGGAATTGTTTCGTTCATACAACGTTAAAAGCGCTTATTTAACCCTATGTGCGGAGAACAATGAGGAGAGCGGGGAACACTTTGTAAAATACACTGCTTAAGTAAAACATCCCAGCGATTAAGTGCATTCATCCGATGTATTAGATTGGGGCATTATTCTAACCGCAATGTGTGAGATGTTAAGCGTATTCAATAATAGCAAGTGAAAATAAAGCTGAGCCAGGTAACCAGGTAACCAAGTCTTGCTAGAATGTGTTGTCAGTGCTTTTCACTGAAGATGTAAAGTGGTATTTACCCATTTTCGACATGCACCAGCTTCAACTGGAGAGGTTCTGGAAATAAAAATCAATATTTTAAAAACACAGAAGCTATAAAGTTTTACGTAAATGCAGTGAAGCTTATATTTGTGGCTGCAGCAAGATCCGTCTCAAATGTGGCTTGGCTTGAAAAGCTCGCTGAATGTTAATGTACCAATATTACTCTGATTGCTTAGAAATAATTGTAGATTTTTGCCATTACGAGTTTTACAAAAATTGATGAGAACAGAGCAAAACTAATCTAAAAACTCAGCAACTGCATATTAGGTGTGCACCCTAATACCGCCTCCGAAATATTACGCGATACCGACCCGAGCACTTTCTCCCAGCGCAAAGATTGACATTTTATACAGCAGCCGCGCCACGTGTTGGGGCTCCTATCAGATCACAGTGGCCTCGGTGCATGCCGGTATCAGTCTGCTTCTTCAGGCAAAGGTCATTAAATGGCATCATGCATTTCACTACTCGTCTAATTGATAGTTGCATGATTATCGCCGGTTTTTGTAATTACGGAACACTCAAAACGCTAATTTGCGAGACGTTAGGAAGCCTTCCATTGCTTAGTAAACAGCGCAGCTGCGTTTTAAGATTAACGTCACGATTTAGAATGTCGCCTAATATTATTGAAAAATTTCCTAAAGGGAAGAACATTTCCCATAAATATAGTTAGAGACGCACGGTGACTTCTCATGCTCATTAAAAGCGTGCTGAAATTAATTTCATTCCAATTCTATGAGTAACTTAAAGCTTAGCATGAAGGTTAACTGCTCTAATATGCCTGTGATGTCATGATATTGTTAAGAATGACCGTTATAACAACGCTGGCTTTTCTGTGGCACACTAGTTCCAAAGATCCGCTTTGGCGGACGTTGTGCGTGGCCGCCGATTGTTTCCGGAGTAGGAACCACTACTGAATACTGAATACCTCTTTCAATATTTTGACAGTATGATTTGCAACATCCCACATTCCTTCATGTTGTATATCAAAGCTATGAACGTCTTTGCAAAATTTCGTATCTCCTAATATCCAACAATATTTTTCCTGTAACCCTGGATGTGATGGGACATTGCTGTACACAAACATTCCACACATTGACAATCCAGGCAATAATTCAGGCTTATAACCAATTGCAAGACGAGAAATATATCTACAGCAGGACATTTATTTAAGCAACACTTGCTGTTGGGCTAGTTGGTTCAAATCCATGATTGAGAACTCAGCGCAAAACGGGACGGAACACCAGAGCGCTGACGCAGCGCTCCGTCCTGTCTACCTTCGTTCTTTTGTGTTGCGTCCCGTTCTGCGCTGTGTTCCCAATTATGAAAAGCACATTTATTGTCTTGCTCGCCCTCATCTTCCATCATAACAATTTCGAAATTGAGAGTACCAATTAAAATATATCCAAATCAGGGGCACAACTATGGAAAAAATAATAGAACCTAATTATGCAAATACCTTTATTGATATTTTGGAACAGGCATTTGTTAAATATTGGTCACAAGCGCCGGAGGTTTGTAGACCTCGAAGACGTCATTGTCATAGTTCCTCAAAATCGACTGACAACATAACATTATCGAAAGCCAGCGGATTCTCAGCAGTATCTGCATTTTGAAAGCCGCCACACAAGGCACGCTAAACTGCTATCTTGAACAGCCAACCACACCACTTTGGGCTCCGTTGATCAAAACACCCAGTTCAGCCCACAGTCTGCAGGACTGGAAACCGAGATTTTGTGACAGAAATTCAATGAACAAATAATAGGAGATGCAATGGCAGAGCGGATGGACTGGACAGTGAAGATATGCTCAGGTGCTCGAAATCTAAAAAGGAATCTAAACATGCGAACCTGGCTTCAACACAATCTGCATCCGTTCCAAATGTCTCCGATAAGCTATGATCCATTATAACATTCTTACGCGAAGTGAAGTATGTAAATTTGTTATTCCGGAGCCATCACAGGTTGTATAGAGACGGAACAGGAATCTTCGGGACCACTTGATCTTGAAAAATTAGGAATCCTCCGACCACAGGCTGCGCAATATGTAAGAACCTCTTTGCCAAGTCTGCGCCGAAATCACCGCTTCAACGACTGCCGTCAGCGCAGCCTACAATTTTGCTATGAAAATCAAAGACAACTTCAACTGTGACAACTCAAATGTGATATAGCTTCTTAAGTCCTCAGCATGTCAACTTCAATATATCAGCCAATAACTAGCTTCAGGTTAAGGTTTATTCATCACCGTAAACATGTCAAACATCTGTCCAGTCTTCCCATGTAAAACATGTTATCATTCCTGATCATTAATTCTATAACCTAAAGATGCCAATCTTAAAATCGCACTTGTGTGCCCACCACGAGTAAGAAATAGGGGTATCATACCTTATCTACAAATTCAAGACAGCTTGCTCCGGAGCCCAAGAAAACTAACTCTTTCCTTAACAATATTTTGATATTAAAGTAATATTTAGCCATATGACTCTGTTTTGTCCTGTGAAGCAGAGAACTCCAAAGTTATCATTTTCTTTTTATTTCCTTCTCTTCGTTTTTTTATTAGAATTTTATTCATTTCTTTTACATAAGCCCTGTTCGCCCTCTTAAATATTCCTTTTGCTTTTTGTATGACTTCTCTGCCTTGCTCGGCGATCTCTTGGGCATGTTAGGATGTAGTCTTACAACACACCATGGTCTTTGGTCACACACGGTGGCGTGACGTTGATGGGACACTCCTACTACCCATGCAGTTACATCCACAAGCGTGTCTAATCAGTGCTGTGGGAGTCGTCAAAGGTGAATGCAGCATTACACGCGCCTAATTCTTCATGCTGCTGTGGGCGCATATTCACCTTTCAGGGCTAATAAACAGATCATACTTAGGCTGATAACAGCCAGATTTTGTTAGGCGTTGTCACAATAAATCTGTGGTATCGAAGACTTGATCAAAAGTGAAAGTGTGCAATTTTCTGTGCGCGATGTGCTCTGGAGAACGCTTAGAGAACGAGCACAGCTCATGACTCATCGCGCGCAGACAGGCACGCACTTAAGTATTTTTCTTTGAATATGTGGTGCCTTTTCTACCTGCTTTTCTTAGTTTTTCAGTTTTTCTATTGCCACTGTGTGTGCACGCCATCAAAAAGGTCACTCATTTTTTCCCTACTGCGATAAATACATGCTTGATGATATATCGTAACATTCAGTGTATTTTAGTTTATAGGTATATTGTCCAAAAGCGACTAAGACGATCAGTGATGCTGCAGTTGAAGGCTCCGGAAATTTCCGCCGGCTGGAATTCTTTAACGTGGACTGATATCACATAGCATGCGGGCGCCTTGCGTTTCGCTTCCACCGAAAATCGGCCGCCACAGTCAAAATTCGATTAGTATCCATGAGCACAACAGCCAAGAGCCCTAGCCACCGCACCACCGCCGCGGGGCAATGCGAAGACTATTCTGATGCCTATCGTCCAAATAATTGCTTCCTATGGAGAGATTGCAGTGAGACATTATAAAAATAATAACAAATACGTCTTAAATAAGATTTTGAGATTTATTTCCGCATGGTATAGTTAAATGAATATTGTTTGCTTCTAGACGCTACAAGAATTCTACGTTCACTGTACACCAGTTATGAAAACAGAGAATGAATATCTCTTAAATGATATTTAGTTTTCTGCAACGTACAGAGTATTTGGCTCCGTAAACAGACCAGAAACAAAGTGGTGGCTGAAAAATCGCAACATTAGTTTTAAAGTAGTACTTGCTCAAAGGAAGCTCCGCAATTGAAAGTTGAAGAAAGGACATGGATACGGACATGGTGCCCAGTATCCTCTTCTACACGTTTAAAAGTACTCTCAACCAATTATTCGCATAGAATATCAATTAAAATTTGAACATTTTATCTTTGCGCCATTCATTGCTTTCATTAAGCTTTCAATTTTTAAATTGCAAATAACTATACTTAAATTGTCGCTGCCACCAGCAAGAGGGCAAGGCATACGAAGATGGTAATCGACTTCATCTCACGAGGCTTCTCAGGGAGAGACAGGTATGGTATAACTAGCTGAAGTGAATATTTACAAGCTAAATCGCCTTCTTGAGCAAGTTCTGCGGTACAGTGCAGCTTTGTTGCGGACTGACAAATCGCTCTCGAAACGACGCTTTTATGACACTTCGACACAATGAAAATGTTTTTTTCGCTGGACTTCTACACAAGATGATTTTTTTTTTGCATCTTTATAATGGCAAGTTGTTTCGCTTGGAGCCTTTAGAAATGTACAAGTTAGAGGTTTCTACAATCAATCGCGTACATTTTGATCATTGCAGTTGGGGATTTGTATTCGCCCTAGGTTTTGTTTTATTAGTGGTGTGTTAGGTGTGAAGTAAAATAGATATTCTACTGCGCAATTGTTGCTGCTTTAAGGCATCGAGATCCCCTCATACGGCACTGAACTTTCCCGCTGCATACATCGTCGACTGTATTTTACACAGACACACACACACACACACACACACACACACACACACAC
>JAJIZL010048845.1:6855-19517 GCA_023969395.1 Amblyomma maculatum
GCAGAAGACGGCGACGCTCTTCCGATCTGCGACCAAGTCATCCATATATATAAAGTGTATTTTTCTACCCCAGACAGATGCACAAGAGACCATTTAAAAAGAAGGCCGAACGTTTTCTGTTTCCATGCTCATCATACAAATAAACCTCTTCAGCTTTCTTTAAGTTACGGTCCGTCTCTGCTTCGGCGTCCACCACCCTATCTATATACGAGCGCCTAAAGCTGACACAAAGAACCTAATTGACTTGTAATCTTAGGCACTGTTCCACCATCGACGGTCATGGGTGGTGTATTTAACATTTTGGCCTCTAACAAATGTCTGCTGATCCGGGGCCCTCAAATGCGACTCAAATGCTGCAATCGTTCTTGGGTCGTTAATCTAAAAAACTACTGTACCACGACATTGGCTTTGTACACTACTGCGGCACCGCTTTTGCGCGGTCACGTCGAAGTGTGCAAATTGCGAGGATTGTAAACTCAGTGCTGCGCTGCTTGCTACCTCATGCGTGTGACAGAACTTTGCATATGAAATGCCGTCTGCCAATTTCGCCTTTGAAATTGTAGGCTCGGCCGGTTCACAAGGTCAGTTACGTGCAAACTATACAGCGACGAACAGCCGGCATGATATTTCTTGTTGCTGCAGTCGATATATAATTCGTTTCTTCCCAGTTGAAATCTGTAGAATCACGACCTACTGCATTGATCTTTCACTTTCACATAAAATTTATGGCAGCTACTCGGAACTAGACAGCATACAAAACACACAACCTAGTAGGCGACCGCGTCATGTGAGGAAAGCAAAACGCAACAGACAAAAGCAAGGCGCATCCCCGCTCTTAGGCAGCTGCGACGGCGCTTCAAACATAAAAAAGCTGCCCACTGGCCAATGTAGCCTGAGCGCCGTGCTACCGCCAGGTATCTGCTTGCATCCGCCGCCTTCGAGAGGAGGCGAGCATGAGAGAAGCGCAACGAGCGCGAGCAGCACGCGGAGAAGCGCACGCGTGTTGCACAGTAAGCTAGCCCAGGTAGCACGTGCGGCCGGCCCGATATTGGAAATTGATTGGCGACATCTGGCCTAGCAGTGGCCCGGCGCTGCCAACGCGATACCAATAATGGCACAGCTATGCGATAACAGTGACCACTCTTGGATCAGGTATTTACATGTTCCCCCCATGATTGGCATTCATGGTCTATCAACGGGCAATAATGACCTTGCGAATAGAATTGCTTGCCAACATTGTACACGCTATGATATATGATGGCCAATATTACCCAGCCATCGGCAATGTCTTACCCATAATTCGCGACTTATGGCATATATTGGTAAATATTTTCCTGCCAGTATATATGGCTTGTCGATATTGAATATAGCTTGGCATTCATTGGTCAGTATCATCCCGCCAGTCTTAGTGGCTTGCCATTATTGTATGCATATTTAGTTCTAGTGGCCGATATTGCCCAACGAGTGGTGGCTACTGGCCTACATTGAACATATCATGTCATGCATTGGTAATAATTGTCCAGCCAGTATTGGCGGCTTATTAACATCGAATATATGTTGGCATACATTGGTCAGTATCCCCCTGCGAATGGTGACGGCGTCCCAACATTGTGTGTATCTGCAGATAAAATGATCAACGATGACATACAATGGTATTGTCCTTCCAGTATAGCTGGCTTGTCGACATTTAATGTATCTTGGCATATATTGGTTATGTTATCACACCAGTCTTAGTAGCTTCCCAACAGTGTATACTTGTTTCCAGTGGGCAATATTGCCCATTGAGCTGCGGCGACTGGCCAGCATTGCACCTATAATGGCATACATTGGTCAACATTGCAATGCCAGTATTGCTTGTCAGCATCGAATGTATCTTGGTATTTATTGGTCAATAGCCTCCCGCCAATCGCCTTGGCTTCACAGCACTGTATATTGCAATTACAGTGGTCGATGCTACCTGACGAAGTGTAATGGCTTGTCAAAATACCATACATATTTACATAGGTAAATAAATATTCTTTTGCCATCATTGATGGCCTGTCAACTCGAAACATTTACTGCCACACGATGGCCAATATTTTAATACTATTTGAGATGGTTTCCAAATATTTTATCCATCATGGGTTATAGTGATAAATATTTTATGGGCAGCTGCGATGGCTCGTCAACATTGCACGCATCATTGTATGAATTGATTGACATGATCCTGTTAGTATAGCTGGCTTATCTATATTGAATACGTTTTGGCATACAGTGGTCGATGTGGCCCCGCCAGTTTTGGTGACTTTACAACAATGAATATCACTGGGTTAGAGTGGTCGATATTGTCCACTGAATTTTGTGGCTGAAAAAAAAAACATTGCACATAACATGACATGTGTTGGCCGGAATATGCTGCAGATATTAACGATCAATTCTCAACCTGTATATCCTGATATATTTTAACGTCCCAAACAATACTTTCGTGTCCGCGACGGCTTTCAAGTATGTTTTATACATCATAAACGATATAGTAACAGTAGTTCAGTTCAGTTCAGTCATTCAGTCGTGTCCGACTCTTCGGGACCCTATGGACCATGTCACGCCAAGCTTTCCGGTCTCTCACTATCTTCCTAACATCACATAACGTTATCTGCAGTGCCTCGAGGATGCCATCTAACCTTCGCGTTTGCTGCCTACCCCTTCTCCGGCGACCCTCAACTTTTCCCAACATCAAATCTTTCTGCACCGACTCCTCTCTTCTCATCAGATGACCAAAGTGGCTGACCTTTACCTCAGAATTTGACCCTCCAATGAGCAGTCAGGGTTTATGGTTGACAATATCGACTGATTTGATCTTCTGGAAGTCCAAGGAACTCTCAAGAGCCTTCGCCAGCACCACAATTCAAACGCGTCAATTCTTCGGCGGTCAGCCTTTTTCACAGTCCAACTCTCGCATCCATACATTACAACTGGAAAGACCATAGCACGAGTTATACGGATCTTGGTTGGCAGACTAATGTCTCTGCTCTTTACTAGGCGGTCAAGGCTAACCCTTCCTCTCTTTCCCAGAAGCAGGCGTCTCCTAATTTCATGGCTGCAGTCTCCTTCCGAGGTAATCTTGGAGCCCAAGAACAGAAAATCTGTCACAGCTTCCACTTCTTGTCCATTCATGCTCCAGGACTTGATAGGGCAAGACGCCATGATCTTTGTCTTTTTAATGTTCAGTTTAAGCCCAAACTTCTCACTCTCTTCTTGTACGCGCATCAGAAGTCTCTTGAGTTCCACTTCACTTTCTGCCATTAAAGCGGTATCATCCGCATATCTAAGGTTGTTGATACGTTTTCCAGCAATCTTCACTCCAGCTGAAGACTCGTCAGACCGGCCTTCCTCATGATGCACTCTGCATATAGGTTAAATAGGCAGGGCGACAGTATGCAGCCTTGCCTCACTCCTTTCTCGATCGGAAACCAATCAGTAAGAGCATGCCCAGTTCTGACTGTGACATCTTGCCCTTCATACAGGTTCCTGAGGAGACAGATGAGAGGAATTGGAACTCCCATCCCTTGGAGAGCTTGCCACAATCTGCTGTGATCTACGCAGTCAAACGCTTTCGCATAGTCAATAAAGCAGAAGTAGATGGATTCCTAGAACTCTCTTGCTTTTTCCTTGACCCAGCGAAGGTTGGCAATTTGGTCTCTAGTTCCTCTGCCCTTGCGAAACCCAGCTTGCACGTCCGGAAGCTCCCGACCCACGTACTGCTGCAGCCTACCTTGGGGGATTTTCAACATCGCCTTGCTAGCATGCGAAATAAGCGCGATCGTGCGGTAGTTGGAGCAATATTTGCACTGCCTTTCTTTGGAATGGGTATGTAAACTGACCTCCTCCAATCCTGTAGCCACTGCAGGGTTGTCCAAATTTGGTGACATATTGTATACAGAACGTTAACAGCGTCGTCATAGTTGAGGTTTTGAAGCAACTCAGCTGGAACGCCATCAATTCCGCTAGCTTTGTTCATAGCAAGGCTGGCTAAAGGGCCCATTCAACTTCACTCGTCAGGATGCCCGGCTCGGGATCAGTGGTCACAACCGTCTTATGTTGGGTGTGCACATCCGAGTCCTTCTTGTACAGTTCTTCTGTGTATTCCTGCCACCTCTTCTTTATCTCTGAGGCTTCAGTGAGGTCCCTGCCTCGTTTGTCCATAATCACGCCCAGCTTAGCGCAGAAGCTTCCTTTGATATCTTTGATTGTCTTATACAGAGCTCTTGTGTTCCTTAATTGGCTGTTGTCCTCAACTGCTTGGCACTGTATGTTCAGGAAGGCATTCTTATCTCTCCTTGCTATTTTCTGAGAATCCGCATTGAGAACCTTGTATCTTTCTCTTTCCCCCATAACTTTTGCCATCCTCCTTTCCTCAGCTATTTGCAAAGCCTCTTCAGGTAACCAGTTTGCTTTCTTGTATTTCTTTTGCTTTGGAACTACCTTAGTAGCAACTTCTTGTATTATATCACGAACATCAGTCCACAACTCTTCGGGCTCTTTGTCTTCTAGATCTAATTCTTGAAACGGATTCCTCACTTCCACAGCATATTCTAATAGAACTTGATCCATACTATACCTGAAAGCCCTTCTAGTTTTCTGCGTTTTCCTCAATCGAAGCCTAATCTTGGCAACATGAAGCTGATGATCGGTGCCACAATCGGCCCCAGGCCTTGTTTTTACTGCTTGTATAGCGCTTCTCCATCTCTGCCGGCAAATAATATAATCGATCTGATTCCTGTACAGACCTTCCGGTGAAGTCCATGTGTACAGGCGCCTCTTGTGCTGTTGAAAATGAGTATTCGCTATGGTCAGGTTGTTTTCTTGACAAAACTCTACTAGCCTCTGCCCAGCTTCATTTGGCTCACCAAGACCGAACTTGCCTGTAATTCCGGATATTTCTTCACTCCCGACCTTAGCATTCCAGTCTCCTATGAGAAAAACGACGTCTGATGATGGGATGCGGTCTAAAAGGTATTGTAGGTTCGCATAAAATCTCTCAACATCAGCTTCTTCAGCAGTAGTGGTCGGTGCATAAACTTGGATAACTGTTATGTTGAAAGGGTGACCTTGGATTTGAAGTGAAATCATTCGGTCATTTTGGAGGTTGTACCCCAGCACTGCTTTGCCCATTCTTCTGTTTACTATGAGAGCGACCCCATTCCTTCTCTTGGATTCGTGCCCACAATAAAAGACATAATGGTCGCCGGAGTTAAATTCTCTCGTTCCGGTCCACTTGAGCTCGCTGATACCCAAGATATCAATGTTCAATCTGTCCATTTAGCGACCATTTATTCAAGAAAAATGGCTTAGGCGGTAAGGACACGGTTGGTACAGGGTCCTCCCCCATTGCTGCGGTGGCTTAACCCCTGCCAGCATAAGGTTTCATTTTCTTGAAAAATCTATGCCACGAGATAAATGCAAAGATCCTTTACGCAAAACATTTAGAAAGCCCCGCAATGAATGATTGGGTGGCACTACGCATGCAAGCACGTCATGCTTTGTGCAAATGTTGCCATCGAGTCGGACGCATGGCTTATGCCGTCTACGAAGCGCTTCCCGACTGTTGCGCTGTTTTCAACTGTGAAGAAGAACAGTACAGAGGTGAAACGCGCAGCAGTTACAGGCCCTACCATTCCTTCTATACGTCTTCAGCGTGATATGTGAGGCCATTCATACGTGAAAATTTTCAGAACACTTCATCGCCCTCCTCCATAAAATCGCAACAAAACAGACGCATAATTTTTTTAAGCTGACAACGGTCGTTGCCCATGTATAGAATTACAATACGGCGCAGTATACAAGCATATACACTTCTCCAATCTGCAGTAGGCCAGTAAGACGTAGCACCTTCAAAACCGCATAAACTATATAATGTCAGCCACCTTGATTTGTTGCGATGAGGTTTTACATCCGCTTCCTGAAAACCTTTGGTCCATAACTAGAAATAGACACATAAATGCTTTATTTATGCATTATTTCATTTCCGTGGCGAATAAAAGATCACATTCTAGAAAACAGATGTCGAAGAGATTGTGCTAGTGAAGGGAAATGCTGCACCATTTCGTCATGTACGCTAGCTGACTCCTCAACGAGGCACCAGCACCGACTTCATTCCGCCGTAGGTGGTCTTCTAAGCACAGAAAACGGGCTATAGGTGCAGCATATTTTGTGTTGTAATTTACATCTGCCATAAACTTGCACTTGATTCCTATATGCCGGCGTGCTCTGCTTTGAGTGATTAAGCAAGAGACGAGTGATGAACAAACCCTTTACGCTGTTGATGCAGCATATACCTCATATTCCAAAGGTAGATTTCCCACATAAAAAACCAGAAGCCTTATTTTCTATACGTTCTCTACCTACGCCTGGCAGAGAAAAAAACCTAGCTTTCTCATATGTTCTGGAATGAAGTGTATTTAAATTCAGTAGCATTGCACGCCGCCAACTTTATACTGGTAAAACCTTAAAAGAGAAATTATTGAAGAAGCTTGAAGCATAGAAGCCCCACAATTGGAGACTGCAAATAAGTGTAAATGAATTTTTTTTTTGTTTTACAGAAACAAAAAAAAACATGAATGCGTGCTCACCACCGAAATATTTGTCATAAAACTATTGTTGTTTGGTTGTGCTGCTTTTAAAGGAAAATATTTTTGTCCGAAAGCTGCATAAGCACGTGTATAACTCTCATGACCTGCCTTGGAATATTTTTGCAAAGTCGGTCTAACATCACGCGTTTAAATGCTTGTTCTTATGCAGTATTCTGGGAAGATACTTCATGTCTTTTAGGAATATTATCAAAACACATTGCAACCACACAGAGGGCATTTCAAACTAGAAATTACGTTCGTTCGCTCTAACAGTTTAGAAAAAATGTACCTTCTTTGCCAAAAGTAACCTGGCTGCTGGGTTTCCTTTTCAACCGCGTTTGGAACCCTTGATCTATTTTAAAAAGAAAAAATGGTCTTTACAAATAAGAGTGATGAGGTTTTTTTCCGCACAGGTGAATAACAATTTGTCAGGTCCTGTAAAACGCTTAACTACAGGGCTAGGGAGCGAATCGGGCAGCCTGGTTACTTTTGGCAAAGACGGTACGTTCTTTTTGACAGTGGGCTGCTTGCGACGCAGCGGCGCCAGCCTTCGCCGACGCAGCGTACGCATTCTCAGTTCCCACGCCTGAGCAGCGTCCAGTCACCCCCAGCAGAATTCCAGCTTGCGGTGTCATATGAAACCACGTGGACAGCGCTGCCACGCTCGCACGACTGGCGCCGGTGCGCCGTCTCTCCGATCTACCCCTTCTCTCTAGCAGCGCAGGTGCGCACTTCGTGGGTTGTCTGCTGCAGCTCCGACGCACTCGGAGAATAAACAGTAGAACCACGTAATGCCTCGTCCTGTCTCGCGGAACAGTCTGCTGCTCAGTGTGAGTGCCACTGACCCTTTATGATACATGTTCGTAACGGAGTAGGTTTTGTGGAGAATTTGTTGCTTTATTTGCCTGCCATGTTGCTACACTTCCCTGCAAGAGGAAAGACTCGGGATCATTAGGACCGTCCTTTGAGTGCGAATGGGCTGCTACTGTTGACGCTGCATGCACGGCTGTGCTGGATGACCGGTAAGGTATCCCTTTTTTACACAGTGCGGCGTATTAACAGGAAATTAATCATCTTGTCAGTCATTGGCACCTGATAATTAAGATTAACAGAATGTGCTTATCTGCTGTTTATGTACGCCGAGACTAAGAAAACTTTTGCTTCAACTATATTGAACCAAGCGAAATATGCAATCTTCATTAATTCAGATTTCAGCACATTGACTTGTACAAACTAATTTTGTAGCAGTGGCAAATTTTACTGCTCATGAACAGTTTGCCCAAGCTGTACTAAAAAAACAGTTCTGAATAATATTGTCTCTTATTTTTGTTTTCGCTTGGAGATGTTCTTACGAAATGAAGATGGTGACATGCAAGCTGCTCGAGCATCCATCGGCAAGGGCTGCTGAAAGCTGTTGTCCTTATAACCGAGAGCAAAAGGCGCATGCTAGAGATGCTGGCTTGGCAGACACCTGAAGCTTTCTTTATTGCGACGTCTTCCTACAACTTGGGATGTGCCGACACCTTGTCAATGGACCTAACCAGAGGTGAAGTCGTGGAAGTCTGAAAGAATTCTGCCTATTGTTTTTTTTTTTTTACTGTGTACCACATACGCACCTAATATATATCCATGAAACGAACAATTATGGCTTTTTTGTGTGAATGCATGTATACTTTCAGGATGCTGTATATATATTATTAGCTGCATGTAAAATACCTCCACAAAAGCAAACGAAATCCCGTGTTTGGCGCATGATGGCCTTAGCTGCCTCTGCACCGTAACATTCATCAAAACAAAAAATAGTCACAAAAAACAACATTCAACAATAATGGGATTGCCTGCATGGCAATGATGCAAAGCCAGTAGACAAGCTTGGGTGGGCGATGTTGGGCAGCCGATGAGCCTAGCTGGATAGCAGTTATTAAAAGCCAGTGAGTAAGCTTGGTTGTAAGCAATGGATAGCCAGTGAGAGTGGTTGGATGTACGTTATATAGCAGCCAGTGGGTATGCTTGGGTGGAAGATATTGGGTAGCCGTTGAGTGAGGCTTCATGCCAATAAATAACCTTATCTGCCATTGATGGCCATTGTAGGAAAGCCAGTCTAGTAGATTGGATTAAATCTTGGCACGGGTGGCGCCCCAATGAAACACCATAATTGGCCCCAATATTGGGGCCGATATACCCCAATATTGGGCTGATGGCGGTCCATTGACGGCATGCCAATTGGGAGGGGACACGTCGACGCCACGCCAGGTGATACGCTGCAGTGTTTAGCCGCTAGCGGAGGAGCAGCTGTTTACATGCGGCGCGTTATGTGATTACGCGCATCCATGATCTTCTTTGGCAACCGTATGCGCGATTGTAGTACCTTTATTAAATTGTAATAATTCACAACACTCACCTTCGAACCAGTTGACGTTTCTTCCCTGTCTTAGGACCAATGAGCGATGAGTTCCCAATGGCAGCGGAAATTTAACCCACATAAATGGTCGGCTTTGTCAGAGGCGCAGTTCCTCGGAACTAGTTGGTTCATTGTTTCTATCGTTAAAGTTCGACGAGGACCAGCAGTAGGAGGCCGAAGATGTGCTCCTGCCTATTTTATCAGGAGGTACCGGGCGACAACGGAACGTCTCCCAACACCATGAAAGAAGCTCAACCACTATCTCGGAAATATGGTTTCTGTGCTGAAGTGCCAGAAAGGAGTTGAGAAAACAGAAGCGAAGCTACGAATAAATCAATGCAAGCAAGAGCACAAGCCTAGGAAGCAGTGTAAGCATATGATGGCGGTATAGTTGGCAAAGGCAGTCATAGACCACAATTGGAGCGGGTCTGGAGAGTCTGAAAACAGCGCAGCATTAATAATGAGTGGACGGCAGAGGCAGCAGGTTACGTTAGGTAGCGGATCACTGGAAGTAATAGGCGCATATGTATACTTAGGACAGGCAGTAAAAACCCATAACGGTAAATTCATATAACTCAGGATGGGAAGAAGGCCACAAAGACAGTTTTGAC
Source organism: Amblyomma maculatum (assembly GCA_023969395.1). Classification (NCBI taxonomy): domain Eukaryota; kingdom Metazoa; phylum Arthropoda; class Arachnida; order Ixodida; family Ixodidae; genus Amblyomma; species Amblyomma maculatum. The sequence goes on from JAJIZL010048845.1 coordinate 16,476, forward strand.
ATAATCGGCACGCTCACTTAATAACTGGACGTGGGCGTTTATTACCACACCACGTCGTTTAAATTCCAGTTCTGTGACTTGCCAGTTAGCGGATTATGCCATTGTGTGCTCCCTCAAAGAACTCTTTCATCTACGTTAGCGCCAGACGTTAGCCTCCTCTTGACGTAGTCACCAAGTATGAAGGCGAAAGCTTGTTTTCCTTATGGGTGATGGAGAACGCAAAATCGGATAAATGTGTCGGCAGAATTGTCCGCACGAACTGACATTATCAGCCGAGCGCGCAAATAACTACTTTATATCGGCGTGTTTTTCTTCTTTATTGCATGGAAATATACCAACCCCGGAAGGCTTTAACCCTACTTAACCAGGTCGCGCCCCTCAATCCGCTGTACGCAGTAGCACCAGCATATGTCACTTTGCCCACATATCAAAATTCTGGGAGACATTTACATGCATCGAATAAATGCAGCCAGGGAAGACGTCGATCCTGCGCAGCATATACCCCCCGCCCTATAGTAGGCTGTTTTCTGATCAAAGACTGCGATGAACGTAGTGGCTCTGCGTAGCGATCTGTCATGCGCCTTTTCAAGGGATAAGTATTCTGATGAATTCCAAATAGAACCTTCTACTGTTGTCAAAAATCTTATAATATTGGGTTTAATACGAATGTCTTCTTTGACAGTCTGTTGAAGGGAGTATCGTAAGAAACGGATTGTAATTTTGTGTCGAGCGTAAGGACGCTGATCCCGATCATTGTACTGGCGATGACGGTGCAGCTAATGGTAGTAATTACGAGATTAACTGCGACGGCGATGTGAAGGTGAGCTATAATGAGGTAGTGAGCTTGCCGCGTTCCTTTCCTGTTAAATCCGATGTTACATGCACTACTAGGTGGCGCCACTGGCGACTTCAGTGTAGTTCTTTGCTGACTGTGAGGCTGTGTTGATTCAAAAAAATGAGCTGTCTTCTATCATATTTATCAGGCTTACATAGATCAAATATACAGAGAACGGATATACAGGCAGAAGGACGCACCAGCAAATTCACCTATTTCAGATAAGTCGAAGCAGCAGCTACCGACTAGCCACAGCTCATCAACACTTCGTCTTCTTCCCACGACCCGATGACCGGTGAAGATTACGCTCAGATGAAGATGAAGTTCACTCACAGTGCTTACAGCCTTCCCCTCCCGAACGAAAGCGACCATCCTGGTCACAAGTTATATGTTAAGTTCGGCGATTAAAATGGTTCAAACGCGACATGTGCACAATCTCGGTGCCGCGACACCGACGATCGCGAACAGGCGATGCAGGTTTGATGAGATAGTTTAGTACCGAAGCGTGGTGCTACGTTTTGTAATTTATTTCTTGTTACCAAGGTATGGTACGTGTTACAAGAACCGCATTGTTCTCGTGTGAATGCGCAGAGATTTCACCGTGTATTCGCCATGTTTGTATGGGGAAGTACTTGGTAGCGCACCCGCCGAACCAGCTTGTTTCATCGCGTCCGATCTGGAAGAGTTGGTTTGGCGCATTTGTATTTGCGCGAACTGGTTAACCGTTTTATGTTCTTTCGTGATACAAAGGACCCATTTTTACGAACTGTGTGTCAGGTTAGATTGAACAGAGTGCTACCAAATTTTGTTGTAAGTTCGGTGAGCATGCAAGGGAGGATTTTCAGAATCCTTAAAGAAATGTACATGCCATGTCGTGTATTGCAATCCCGTTTTCCGTTTGAATATTTATCAACTGGTGACGCGAAAGAAACTTTACAAGGACTTATGCGATGTCTTCCTACCGATCGCATTGCACAGATCGTTGTACTGTGAGGGTTCATGGAAGTCAGTCCTTAAACGAGTAAAAAATATGGCTGTACCAGGGGGAACAAAAACTTTATTTTTCAAGCTCCATAGTACTACACTAGAAATTAAGACTTATTTAGAAATAAAAAGCTTTTTGTACCTTGGGAAAATCACTTAATCATACGCCGCAAACCGGAAACTATTGAACACGTTTTCTTGGACTGTTGGGAAGCCTTTATCTTCTGGGACATTCTACAACGAACAATTAAAAAAGACCTACCCTATGGATGCATTCGGAATTCGATTTTACCAATTGAAGATGATAATGGGCTACCGCTGGACATGATCATGCTATTGGGCCTGCACAGTATCTGGCGATCCAGAATGACTTTCAGGCATGAAGACGTTGATGCGAGGAAAATACTGCAGTATTTTCGCGAAGCCGTTGCGAGTGTTTTTGAAGTTTTCAAGACACAAGACGAACTGAGTGCCTTTCGAGAATGGAAGTGTTGCTGCTAATGACTCATTTCTAATGGATCACGCAGCCCAAATCGCCTGGTTTTAACCCATGTTGTGTCATCATCATCATCATCATCATCAGCCTGATTATACCCACTGCAGGGCGAAGGCCTCTCCCATATTTCTCCACTTAACCCGGTTCTGTGCTAGCTGCATCCACTTGAACCCTGCAAACTTCTTAATCTCATCCGCCAACCTAACTTTCTGCCGCCCCCTGCTACGCTTTCCTTCCCTTGGAATCCAGTTTGTTACCCTCAGCGACCATCGGTTATCCTCTCTTCGCACTACATGTCCTGCCCATGTCCATTTCTTCTTCTTAATTTCTACTAGAATGTCGGTAACTTGAGTTATTTCTCTGACCCACTCTGCACGCTTTCTATCTCTTAATGTTACCCCTACCATTTTTCGTTCCATAGCCCTGCGAGTTGCCCTCAACTTAAGTAGAACTCTCTTGGTTAGCCTCCACGTTTCAGCCCCATAGGTGAGTACAGGCAAGATGCAACTGTTGTATACTTTCCTCTTGAGCGATACCGGTAAGCTGCTAGTCATAATCTGCGAGTGCTTGCCAAATGCGCTCCATCCCAATCGTATTCTTCTTGTTATTTCCTTTTCGTGGTCCGGATCTGCGGTTACTACCTGTCCTAAATAGACATATTCGCCTACTGCTTCCAGTATTTCGCTACCTAATGTAAACTGCTGTTCCTTCCCGAGGCTGTTGAACA
>JAJIZL010048846.1:0-13512 GCA_023969395.1 Amblyomma maculatum
TTCACTGCACCGTTTTTGCGAGCAAGCCTCGTTTCGTCGTTCAAGAAAAATTTCCTTGTGCAAACTTGGAGTGCCGATTAGGCCAGGAAACCTAGACCCTGAAAATGAAAGAGAGAGAGAGCAGTTAAGGGGCTAACCGGGGGTGCAAGTTAGGATGATAGAAGCAATATGTCCACCGTATGCAAGGGTCAAAACATCCGCCCCGTAATGTGCGATTGAACCGCTATCCTACACCTCTCTCCCTTTTGCTTCTTCTAAAAACGCTATTTTAAAAGCCGGATATTTTAATTTGCTAGTGACCAACGGCGATAGTTTGTTGTTCGAAACTTCATATCCAGAGTTGAGATCACTACCATTAAGAGGAAAATTTCATCAAACAACCCTTATCTTCATGAGCGAATGTAACCCGCCACTTTGCACTACGGCCACTTCAAGATAACCCGTTTTTAGTCGCCTACAAAGGGCCAAATCATATCGTATTTTAAGTCGTCTAGCAGCAGCTGGAATTCATTCTTTCATTTCAGCGAAGTAACAGTCGTCGTGAACACTCCGGCGTAAGTCTATCCAAAGGTCGTTGGCTGAAGCGGCTATTTGCTCCTGCTAAGCTTTGCAGCACAGCTTTTCCAGCCATATCTCCTCTCTTCCAAAGTTGTGGCATCTTATCACTACGTCGGAACCTACGTATCAAATTAAATGGTTCCTTAACTGAACCACCTGTTTTTACAACTGATATTAAATGGCTTCTCGTGCATGCTTCAGTCGTAAAACGTTCGATTTGGGCCAAGCGTGTGGGGCTTTGCTCTTTGTCCTGTACAGTATTATTCGCGAATGTTATGCAGGTACTCCAAACGCTAACATAAGTTTTGAAGACGTCTGGAACAACGTTTTCACATGGCAAGAATTCTTGCTATCATTCACGAAGTGCTGAAAGTAGGTTCTTTATAGAATGCGAGAGAAACTCACTGTGACGTACAATACAATGTTCAGGATATAGAAGTGGTGCACCATAAGGCGCTGGCGACGTGACTGTTGTTTTTGTCGTGCGTTATGTTTTTCAAACCTAAGATGGCGGGCATGGAGTGCTGAAGTGTGGTGTGTCTACGTGCGCTTTCCTCTATGAGTGAACTATTTTGTGCGCTCTATGTGTGTGTTTTGTTTCGGACCCCGACCCTGCGCACAAGGCATTGTCGACAAGGGTTTAAAAAGGAGCCGCCGAGGCCCCAAAGTCAGTCCGCCCAGTTCGCCCCCGAAGAAGGAAACCATAGCTGCCACGTGCTCCCTGGGGGTACCCGAGCGCCGCCGCCGGTATCGCATCCTCAGACCGCAAGCTGCACCGGAAGGACCGTCGCCTTCGAGTGCCGCCCGTCTGCGCCGTCTCAGTGATGGACTGCCGCCACGCTCCCCGGTCAATTGTATGTTCGAAACTGCTCTGAACTTTCTTTCCCTTACCGTTACTTGAATTGTTACTTCCATCCCGGAAAAGCATGACTCTGTATACGTAATTCGAAGTATTTAATTAGATTGCTCCTTCACTCATGTCGTTGCCTTTTAGAATGTAATTGCTGCTCTCAAATGTTTTGTGTATTCCTCGTTCTGAGCTTATAAACGTCTTGTTATTTTTGTTTCAAGTCAACGCGTCTTCGTGTCATTCTCCACGTTTGCTTACCGGCTACGCCGGGCATCGAACGACCCCCCCCCCCCCCCCCCCCCCCTACCCTTTTCTCATGTCTCGGTGATGGCCTCCGGTGATTACCGAGCGCGTGACAGACCTCCTCCGCTGTCCTTATTTTTTCTGAGCATATTGTGCCTTGAATGATGAACCAACAAGCGCAAGCATCTACCCTTCTGGAAAAAATTATTATTTAGTAACGCTGTGTGACAATCACACTTTTCCTGTTTGAAAATTAGAACTGCTTTTGGTGTGTACTATCCAAAATCAATATTCGATGTTTGCAGGAAAATAGCGTATAACTTCGTCTTCTTCTACATACTGATTATTACCTTTCATATTCAGGGACCCTGTACTTCAGTCGCATATAGAGAAACAGGTGACTTATGTCTGAAAATAGGTGTATTGGCTTATACCAGGGTATCAGACAAAGCTTAAAAAAAGTTCTTTAGATTAAGTCTTAAAATAAAAAAATCAGCATTATACGCTCAGCCACAGCGGCGTAATTCACGGTAAAATACATCTAATTAGCAAAATATTGCTAATTAGCCTTTTGATTAACACAGTGGGATTTTGAATTGACAGTCAGTGGGAAATTCAAGCTTGGGGATAACACAGCGACATATCAGATTTTGAAATTAAGGAAGCCTCATTTATGCTTGCCCCTTCACCCCGAGAAAATCGGGTGTTATTATTATCATTATTTTTTTTTTTCACAAAATCAAAACCTAGAGCATTCGACGCGCACAAAGCTTACAGCACGTCGCGGGCGACGTATTGGAATGTCTGTATGGCGTCTGATGTTAACTGCTTACTCTACGGTTCAGAGTCATGGACTTCATGTTCCTCCTTCGACCTTAAAAATAAGTGCATGTAGTTTGTAGTGACTGTCCTTTTTTTTTCCTTTCAACAAGGGACGAAGCGAAAGACTGAAAAACAACGTAGCACGATAACGCCGCATGCTGTTCAATTTGGGTGCCGTGCTCACTGCCACACATCATCAACGGATGTCGCGTTTCCGCCGAACTACCTGCACGTCTAATGTACAGCGTTTCATTTTTTTTTTTTTTTTTTTTGTGGGAAGAAGCGTTGGATTTCATACCTTCGCGGGAATTTAAAACATGACCTTCTTTATTCCAGAAACAGACATGACATTGCCTTGCCCACTGTTTCGGACTCCCCATTGGTACTACTCGTCCAACTGTGAAATTAAAAAGTTAATAAGTTGTAGAGAATTTTATGCGGGAAAAATTTTACTGCAAATTCTTCCATCAGGGCTTAATGTTTGTTCCTGGAATATTTTGTCCGCTTCAAACTTCGCATTTCTAGGAATTTAATTTTTGAGATAACTTTCGCTCAAACATCATACACAGCCGTGAAGCGTCAGAATGCAAAAAACAGGTCGTGAAAATGACAATTTTGGATCATATGGCCCTTTCGTTTGACCAACGTGCTACATGAAAACGAAAAACCCAGTCCTCTTCCAATTCGGTGCCGCTGGGCGACCAGAAAAAAACAAAAAACACTCGAGTTACTTGTTGATAATTCAGACATCTTGTTCTCGTCGCTCAAAGAGGCTCTAAATTGTTTTCGTCTCCGCTGACAATCATTCTTTAAACTTCAAATGGTTTTGAAACGAACGTTATGTGAAGCAATGAGACGCCGCTGTCTTCAGAGTGAGCGGAATATCAACATCAATCTCATTCCTGCAGCAAAACCTGATCTGTCACCTGTAATTACTTACAAAAAAAGAGAACGACTGCTCCCATTGGAGTGGCATAAACTGCAAAGCTTAGTGGTGGTAGCAAGCAGCTCTACCATATACCTAATAAAGGATAGCAAACGCCGCTAAAGTTTCTGCCAACGAATAGTGGACTATAGATCTGCTTTTGCTGCTGGCCCATAATTGCTGTGCACGCGTTCTTAACGAACCTCAACTCTACTGTGGTTATTTAGTTTCGAAATCCGCCACAATTTATGTTGCACGTAAGCGATCGTCGTAATTACACTTTTTCTGTAGTCATAACCGATTCTGTGAAACAAGACGCCTCCTAATACTTATGTGCTTCTCGCGTTGAACCTCCTCCTTTTTCCTTTTTTCGCTGATATGGAGCCATTTACAACCAACATCCGTCTTTGCCAGAAGATTTATCGTCGTATATGCAGCCGCATATATGCAAGAACAAAAAGAATGTTACAAAGTCGTGCGAATTAGCATTTTGATGCATGCTCCGCTGCTGTCCGCATGCTGGAAAGTTCCGACTCAGCCTATGAGCGATGGCGTTTCCGAGGAAATGCATGATTAGCAATTCATTGCTGACGCTCGCCGAAAACATTTCGTGCTTGCTCTTCTTATTTAGTAGAGATTTCTCTAAGTGTTTTTTTGCAATACCTCGTCGTACAGCGCCCGGGTATCGCTGCTTCACGGCACTGGGACGCCATGCGAGCGCCGCTCGGAGACAAGCAGAACGCGGCATGTTTCCGTTTCGTCAAAAAACGGGACTCCGAGCGAGCGTTCCGCCGCCGCGTCGGCAAATAACTTGAATCGCTTCAGCGGTCTCAAATGCGCAGGCTAAAGATATCGTAAGCAGCGATCTCGTTGCAGAGTATCTGACACTGCAGCAACTCTAATCCTAACATGTATTCAGATATTGGTGTTTTGAAAATCCTGGAAGCATGCGCGGCTCTAGTCACGGGGTGATCGGTGCGGTTAAAGCGATGGTCGCATGAACAGCATAGCATATCTCATACTTTCAGGCCTTCACATTTTACAATGGACGATTCTTCGTGCTCACCATAGTGATATCGATAATAACGCAGCATATTTCGACCGAAGAGTTGCTTATGCGCGTCGAACGACTGTAATAAGATATGCCTAGCTTGGCCCCCCCCCCCCCCCCCTCCCTCGAACTCTGCTTTTCTATGTTAATCTCGTATATCTTCGTTAATCCTACGCTCCAGGAAGCTACATAATATCTTACTGTAACAGTATACACCCTGTGCAAACAGCCAGCTTTGGAGGAATATAGGGCGACGTCCTAAATGTTAACCTGTACAGCGCTAAAATTCGAAAGCTAAATTTTCGGACGCAGACGCGGCTAGAGCTGTTAAAGCCACCCTACCGCGATGGCGCAGAGGTTAGAGCGCTCGGCTACTCTGCCCAAGGATGCGGGATCGAATCCCGGCCGCGGCGGCGCTTTTTAATGGAGGCGAACAGCTAGGCGCAAATGTGCTGTGCGATGTCAGTTCAGTGCACGTTAAAGAACTCCAGGAGGTCGAAATTTCCTGAGCCCTCCACTACGGCGTCTCTCATAGCCTGAGTCGCTTTGGGGCGTTAAACCTTCTAAACCAAACCAAATCAGGACTGTGAAAGCTGATCAGTGCAGTATTTTGGCAAAGAAAGACCAAAATATCCCGTCATGAATTTTTGTCGTAACGCTGCATTTGCATGGCGACCACCTTCGGAAGCTACTGGTGTCACGTCACAATACTGTTGCAGCTTCCGCGCAGTTGAAATCGCTGTATGTGCGCGGTAGACAGGATAAGTTTATCTATGTACACGCTTTTGTTTAACTCTCCTTTTTCCCGCGGTCGACCTGCGCAATGAAGCGCTAGGTGCGCAGAAGCAAATTACTGAAGTACTGCCGTGTTGAAGGCCTCCGCAACGACATCGTTAGCTGAGACACACCTTCTCAGAGGTTTCTAGAGATGAGAAGATTGGAATATCGTAGATTCAAGCTGTGCAGCCGTCAGTAATTAACAGCCTGATTCGTTTGCAAGGCAACATCGATTTTTCGGAGGAGTTTGTTTCTTCTCGAAGTCCGTGTACCGCTTCACGGTGTGAGTCCTTCACTCGAAGAAGTTAGAGCGTGAGTTTTTTCGTTTCTCTCGAGAGATCACAAGGCAGAGACGACATTTTCAACGATGAGAGAAAAGAAAACCAGCCCAGTTATAGTACTCTGGCTGCGCTAAGGAAGAGCAGACGATCGAGAGCCTACGGTAGCTGAGTAAAACACATATAACAGCAAATGAAAGCCTAGTTATTACTTCATCGACATCCTTATACTGTCGACAGTTAGGTGTCTTGACAACTAGAGCGAGAATTGTTTTGTTTTCCGCGTCTAACACGTACCGCGTAGTAAGACTGATTAGCTGAAAGAAAAAACAACGAGGCTGCTAGAATGCACTCTTGTTGCTCGTATCTGCTTTGCTATATACGTTTTGCGGTGAAACAAGCGATTCGCAGCTTCCTACATTATTATTTCAACCAATGGAGAGTTACCCGTTTTCGCGTTTGCATAGCACCTCGCATTGCTTGGTTCGCCGTAGTAGTGTGCAGTGAACCATTCCCAGTGCTCTTGCGGCAGCATTTGAATGAGTTCTTGTTTGTAATAGCACACGCTGAAACCCCTTATTGCCATTGATGTGCAGTTTCTTTATGCTACTTTATAACGCGCGGCCGTAAATTCTACGGTAATAATCTTCAAAGCATATGTGTTATGACGCTACGAACAGTCCAATATGACACCGCGATGGAGCCGTAATAACTGCCTTTCTGTTTGCTTTGTCGGTTGGTGCCATTGTACCTTCAGTGAGAGAAATTAGAGCTAAAATGGTGTTACAGGATTTTTTTTTTTGCTTTATTTGGTTCTTTGTGGCTTGTGCAAGCGATTGGCAGCATTTTTGCTTCTAGCTTCAGTATTAGAAGTATAAAGAGCTGTTACTTTAGAAAGCAATAAAAGAAGCAGAAGCACCGATACGAGGATTGTGCCTTAAGTCCAGGACCTTCCCTTTTAATCCTAGACTTTTGCATCCTCGAAGCCATATGTGTTGCTGGTGTCGAGAAATTGACAGTACCAAAACCAGGCTTCAAGGCACAAGGTCGTGCAACAGCGCGTTTCAAACGATTGCAGCCGGCTGTAGCTGTCGCACTAGGGAGTTACAACGTAACTCTTCACTTCGTGTTTGACTATGTGGTTTGGTTTATGGTTTACAAAGATTAACGCCCCACTTGGCTCAGCTTGTGGTGGATGTTGCACTAGAGGGCTCCGCGTTATTTCGATCACCCGAGTTTTCTTAACGGGCAATAACATCGCGCAGTACACGGCCGCCAAGCGTTTCGCCTAAGTCGAAAAGGGGCCGCCGTGACCGGGAACGAACCCCGGCTGCTCGGCTCAAAAGTCGAGTGCCCTAACAACTGAGCCACCCTGGTGAAACGCACCATGTCCAGGTGGCGGGCGCAAAATCCAAGCCTTCACTCGGCACTTCGGTGCAAACTGCCACGTCTTGCATATGGGTGCGGCCATATAAAACCCAACACAAACATAAGCCGTGAGCATTGTGGCCATAGAAGAAACCGGCATAATACAAATCACTGGCTCCCTCAGGGAGGTGAACATAAACAAGGCGGCTGAAGAAGCCCCATAGCACTCGCAATAAAACACCTGCACTATAAGTGCGCTACTGAATCGGAAATAGGCAGTGAAACCTATGCCATAGAAATTGTCATCGCCGATTGACAGGCACCATGCCTATAATAGGCGCCGGGTGTCTTATCAGCGCAGGAAATACACATCCTACAGCACTGCCACGCCAGCAACCTCTTCCTTATCCCCATTGTTAACGCTCCGGGCCATGACTCTCTTCCTGCCAATGAGCGCGCATAGGCGCTCGCCCGAGATCTGACTCGCTAGGCACCAACCGAGAAAGAGGCTAAGAAACCAGGCCTACCACAGACTGCAGATAAAGAAAACGAGGAGAGACAAGAACCCCCCCACAGGGCCTGCAAGCTCAGAGCCGCTCACCTATATGAATATGACCGAGTATAGGCCTTTTGGCATAAGCGGAGGGGTACTAGCGTAGACGTGTATCGACTCACAGGATGATCGATGCGCACGTGCAGAGGCAGGGATCGCCAAGGTGTGGCCACTACACGTGCTTAAGGAGCGTCCGGTGAACCGCTATACGTCTACGCTAGTACGTCTGCACTAGGCTAAGAGTCTTTGATGACAGAACACAACAGACGCTTCCACCGACCCAGTAATGTTGATGCCGTCGGCTGCTACCAGCTCCAGACTCATGCACCATTTTGCATGGGCACTGTTTATTCTCCACGAAATACCCTGAATACTGTCTGACGTTAAACAGTTAAAAAAAAAAACGTATAACTCTGCCTGGAAATGCCCGAACTCTAAAACAAATAAACCACACATCTGCTCTCCTTCATTCTCCCCCTCGGAGACTGGCCCGAGTGACCAGCATTCGCTGATCGAGCGGATGTGCGGAATCGGTTCAGCTATCCGGGTGCTGTACCTAGATCTCTGCCCATCATTGATGGCTCTGATTAACTCCCTGGGTTAAGTAAATGATTTTATCACCATCACAGCCACCACCGACCCGAGGCTTGACGAAAGAGCCTGGTACAAGCTATCAAAAATGAAAAAGAAAAAAAAAACATGCATCCTATAAAACAAAAACGCAATTACAAGTTACAACTATCTCTCGGCATCATCGCATACTGTGATCTCGTTTTAAGTGTCTTTTTGTCGATTCTTGAAATTTTGCCTCACTGTCCCTTCAATGCGTCAGATTTATCGCAGAGGCGGCCTCACATACGCGATTGGAGTCCTAGGCGTTATTGTACTGGTTTTCCTTTTTTTTTTTCCAGCTGCGAAGTCCAGTCACCCATGAATCTCGCACATGGCAGATGTAATTGTGGCAGAATCTGAGCGTTATAAAAGAGAAAATACCACCTCTCATGCTACTGCTTTATACACCGAGCCTCGTGAATAACAAGCCCGTAGTAATTTCTGCTTGCTTCTAGCATTCATTCCTGCAGAGCGAAGGCCCTCCAAGACCTATTGCAGATGCTCTCGGGAACCGATCATCAGCTGTATTTCAGTACGCTGCAGCTTTTTGCTGACTTCGTGATGCAATGACTTTATGGTAAACAACGTAAGTCCCGGAAAGTCGAGCCCGCAAAATGCTGAGCTCATGTGCGCAGTACGATCACCGGAATCCCAATTCAGTATCTAACGCTTAAAGTGCTATTGACTTTCTGTACACCTCACTCGAGTACCTCTATATTTCAAGGGACTTAATAGGAAATTGCATATCAGCACGTGTTGCAGAAAACAAACGACACGCCCGTCTCTTAGCCTCCAAGATGAGATATGCGCAGCGAGCCTGGTATTACTGCTTCCGCTCCTACACTCGCGCGTTATGTCGCCAACCTGATTTCATATACAGCGGCGCTCGTTCTACCGCAGAGGTAGTATGTGCAGCAAAAAGGCGATGACCTCAATTGGACACGATCTACCGCAGCGCAGTCTTGCGAATATCCATGTCACGCGGTGGCTCTCTTCCAATCCCCGCCCCTACTCCTAAATAAATTTTGCCGCGACCACTTCTTATATTGTACTTGTTGGGGCGCAGTTCGAGCTTGCTGTTTCTATGGCCTCTGTTTACTGTCAAGCTGTATACTCGTCTGTAAGCACCACTTTGTCAAACGCATGGCGTCTATGAGAAAATTAGCAGCAAAAGTTTGCAAACGCGAGGCAGTCGATTTCTAATGGCGGAATGAACATGTAGTCTGCAACAGAACATTTTGGACTGCCTTAACTTGCTTGCGCGTGCGCCAAGGTGCACTCGCCAGCGTCACGGCGTGCGCTTTTCTCATATGTTATGCTATACAAGAGGTGTTTGGTTACGAGGCCATAACGTCGAGCAACGAACGAGCAGCAGATCATCCGCATTGAAATACGAGCGCCGAAGCCGGGATCAATCCTATTCCTGCATACTCGTACTCACCAGCAGAGCGCCATAGTCGCAGTGCCAGCTTACGTTAACAAAATTTTAGCTCGAAATAAGCAGCTTTTATTCAACGTCCTCGGATTCCATTTAAATAATAACGGGCGCTACGTCTCACGGATATCTTTGCATTTTCTTATTTCCTCTATTTGCACTTTGCTTGCATTGGTCGCTGCATAAAAACGGCTCGGCCGCTTTGTTTTCACGGCACATACGTTGTGCCGAGTCGCAGGCGCATGAACATGTGGGCCCACTGCACGTAGAATGTCAAAGCAATGTGCACTGTGAATCATAGCAGCGGCAGTTCCAAATTTTTTTGAAGCACGGTACACAGTAATGCAACAGAATGAATTAAAAAAAAAGAGATAGACAAAAAGAAGCCACGAACACTGTCGGAGTAGTTGGCTGGCAAGTGAGTCCCAATTTGCGAAATCGACAATAATTTCGGCGGCAAAATTTCGATAAAGCTAAGGCGCTAAAACGCCCGTGTACTGGCATTTTGGTGCAGGCTAACATACGCCGGGCGGCCGAAACAGATTCGCACTCTGCAACCTTCTCCCTCGCTATGTCCAAACTTGGGCCACTCCACAATCCCGTATGTCACTCGTGCACCGAGCAGCTGTCTTGCCTTAAGCCGAATTCTGGTGGCTTTTTACTGGACTGTGTTATTTGATATCTGGTAATGTGCATCATGGCCCTTCCTTGTTAATGCAGGTCAAGTATATGCGCTAGCCGATAGAATACACTTAACGGCCTGAATAAGTGGATGCCACGGACAACGCGTCGTACCTCAACTAGTTTATTTTGGTGTGGATGCCTTTTATCAGGCTTTCACTGTGCGCCTATGGTTGTACGGTCTTACAGAAAAGAAAAGCGCGGGTTTGGTTGTTACCAAAGCCCGGAAACAACTTTACATTGAGACTTAGTAAATCGCATTATTTTTGAGAACTAATGTAAACAAATAAAGTGCAGACTGCAAGCCTAAGCCATATGATAATCTTACTTCGCCCTGCTTAATCGCGAGGATGATTCAATGATAAAAGAACGCAAGGGGACGTTGCCATAGCTCCAGTATCATACAGCGTAATGATTCCAGACCGGCGTCTCTCACAGCCTGGGTTAGTTTCGAACGTTAACCCCCCTGGCCCCCGTTCCCTAAATCAAAACCAAACCATTCCCACACTCACTAGATCAGTCAGTGATGGCTACGGGCATGGACCGCGCTACACGGATTACGCTGTGCCTGAAAAGGACGATCAATTGCCGATAAGCAATAATATTTCGAGAACTTCAATGGGTAGAGAAAATGATCGAGGGTCCTCCACGACTGACAGCTTCCCCGGAAGCCAAAAGCACCATAGAGTCGACGACGGCAGGAACTGATGACCATCAGCTGTGAAGCGCTGACGAAGGCGCTCTCCGCTCTCACAGCCCGACACCTTGCTCCCCTCAATATTTTCTCATCTTTGACCTCGTGAAATGGCGCTATGGCACAGCAAGGGCACATGATCGACCCGTGATTGCAAACCCCCAAGCCTGTTTTGAGGGAGAGCCTTTTTTTATTTGTGCCCCGCTGCGGAGTGTTTAAGGCGCCCGACTGCTTAAGCCAAGGAGGCGGGACCAAAGCCCGGCCGCGACGGGCAGCTTTTCAATGGAAGCTAAAATTTTGCAAGGTGCCCGTGTGCTGTGCGATGTCAGTGCACGTGAAAGAACCGGACGTGGCCGAAATTTCCGGAGCCCTCCACTACGGCGTCCCTCATAGACTGAGTTGCTTCGGGATGTTAAGGCCTAGAAACCAAAACCGAACTTTTTTTTTCTTTTGCAGTTCGTATATGTAAATGCAGCTGACGCTGAAATACCTGTTACATTACTTAATCTCTTCTTAAACTTTTTGTCTTTGTCTTTCTTATCATTCTCGGTTCTCCATTTCGCCTCTCTGGTCATCTTCGCAGCAGCAAGGTGAGGCCGTACATGCGCAACTGTTGGCTGATACATACAACTGGTGGCGTAAACCCTGTTCGCACTGTTCTAGGTGGATTACGTTGAGAGAAACCCGCATTTCAGCAGCGCTATTCAGCATTTCTGCGACGTGCTGCCGCTGTCCGATTTAGAGTTTATACAAAATTCTGGCCTGCAGCCCCGCTCCAGGACGTTGCCAGTTAATCGCGTCTGGTAGGGTTCGGAACAGCTGCCCATCGCATCAGCTACTGTACGCCGGTCGCTGGTGTGGACTACAAAATCACGAAACTACCTCTTTGTTCGATGATTGTTCGCACATTCCTGTTTGTCATCCGTGATTGCTCAGAGTAAAATGAAAGCCGTAAAGTATGTGGTTCCGGTATAATACTTCCCCGCAAACTGAGGCGCCCAGAAGTGCCACGCAGATTGCCTGGAAGCCCACAGCCGCGAACGAAGGATTTGACAATGGCTCTCAATATGATCGTGTAGATCGTGTATAGGCTACGCATATTTGCTTGGAGACCACGATGGTAGCTTCATGACTCGAGCTGCTCTATACTGTTTCGTCAGAGGGGATATTTAGTGAAGTGATTATTCTGCCACGTATCCAACCCTTGTTAAAAAAGTTAATAATAAGCGGGTTAGGCACCAATTTGATGGCGTGCTTTCATGTTATTTATTTGGGAGTATCCGTTGTCTGAGATGAACACATATTGTAATACATTCGCGCAAGTTGCCCAGTTCAATACTATCGCCGCTAAAGCTGCTTTGAATCGGCTCCTTCCCAATCAAAAGCGCACAAGGCGCTGTGCAGCCGCAGTTTGACTGACGCTTCGGGGAAACTGCGTGGGCTCTCTTTTCGACGGCGCGAGGACAAACCGTTATTAGCTCATCGATTCCGACACGTCGGGGTGCAGCGTTGTTCACACAAGCTGGCACGACCCCGTAGGCACGTGTGCTCCGCCTGGGGCAGCAACCAACTAACTGACGGAGTGTTTGGCTACGAATCGGCTAGACAAACAAACAAAAAAAAAACATGTACCAAGGCCTCGTCTAGAGAAGTTCACAATGCGGGTGCCTGCGAGCTAGATAATCACTCCTTCAACCATGCGATGGAAATATCCGTCGCAGTATTCTAAAGTAGAGCTTAATTGCAACTTCGCTACGCTTGCCTGTACTCGACCGCGCGCTTCGCGCAATAGGAGACCTGAAAAAAAAAAAAAAAAACTAAATAAACAACTAACAGATGCGCTTACCCATGCGTGCACTTCTGTAGTGCTCGCGTTCTGTCCGAGAAGACTCTGTGGAGACGCATGACAACCGCAATTCTTTAAACCGGCAGAATTTCTGCGCATTCCCATGCCGAGCTGTCGGGATGTCTCGACTTGTTCCCAGAAACGACGAGAAAAGGCAAAAAACAAACCAGCGGCGGGCTTCGAAAACCATGTGACCGAGCACAAGAAAAAAAAAAAAAATGCGCAAGCACGCGCGGTAGTATCTCGAAGGTGCATTTTACAATTTCCGCTGCGCCGGTTGCGGTTTTCTGTTTGAAACAACCCTTCCTCTCTTACGACAGCCACGTGTACCTGCGACCATTAGTATTCCGTTCGATCTCTTCGGTGAATACCACATGCCGAGTGCGCGCAACTTTCAGAGCACGCTGGAGTTAAAACGAAAATGAACAGGGACAGAAAATGGGGACGAGAAAACAAAGCGAAAGCGTGCCCTCTCTTGTATCTTCGCATTCTGTCCACGGCGGCCGGAACAGCGCTCGGGGCACTTCCGCATGCGTCAAACGAGCTCGGACGGGTCGCTTTTTCTTCCAGCCGGCCCACGGAGTGACCTCGCGCACGCAAAAAGTGGCCAGGAGAGAAGCGAAAGTGACAAGGCGCTGTGACTCGAGAAATAATGATGATAAAAAAAGAAAAGACAAGATAAGGCTCGAGTTCACATAACTTGGGTATCCCTTGGCGATTCTTCACGCCCGTCTGATCGACGGCTGAAGAGCGGGCCTATCAGGCTGTCGTCGTTTTCTTTTCCGTTGTGCTTCATGGGGGGGGGGGGGGGGGGGGGGG
>JAJIZL010048846.1:13612-26984 GCA_023969395.1 Amblyomma maculatum
GGGGGGGGTCTCAAAATGCAAGTGCTGTGCGTTTCATTTCCGCTTGGCGATTGCGTCATGATGACTCCACTCGTGAAGAAGTCAAGAAACAACCAACAAATCCCCATCCTCATTTTTCCCGCGAGGTGTTCGATGGAACGAGATGAATGAAGTCGTTTTGAAACATCGGATATAGTGTACACTTTTTACTAATATTGATATCACTGCTAATGGCAAACACGAAGAACGGGCTTCCTTATGAGGCACCACCTTCCAAAATGTGCTCTATTTTGGGAGCAAATCTTTCATATTATTTGCTCCAGGCGAGTAGCAGAGACCTCCAAGCGTTTCAGTTACATCCGGTCTTTGTACGCTGGTGGCTGAGCTAGAATTGCAAAACATGATGTGGGGGGGGGGGGGGGGGAGGCATCAAAACTTTCTGGAAGTTGTGTATCCTCGCTTATTGCAATCAGCTATCATTTATAACACAACGAAATAAAAATCCCTCTAATCCGGCGCTTTCGATATCACAATCTGTCGACAGACTAGTGCTGCGCAGCTGCATAACGCTATAGTGCGTGAATTTGTAGATGCACATTTGTAGATGTGTAGTGGTGTGCAGTGAAGTGTTTATTACGTTATAGGACGAAAATTGAAGCTTACGCTACTAGCGATGCTTTGATGCAGAGTTGATTTTGAATGTGACGGCATTTTTTAAATATTATTTTCACTCTGCGTATAATTTTGCGTTTTTCTTATGAGCAAGCTTTGCCTTTGGGAGGATGCCGGGAGGATAAGTTTTCGTAACTTCATAGGTGGCAGCTACCGGTGGAAGAGCCGATAGATAATTAAACTAGGAAAGAATCATCCCTGCATACGGGCCACGCGGTGTCGAATTTCTTGGCGCTACCTTGTGCTTAAGCTCGCTCGTTTTCAGCTGGTTTCCCAAGCCGAGGATGAGGAAGTCTTCTAAGCGGCATGGGAACGGGGTGTCATACTCATCTTACATCAGCAATATTCATACAGCAGTAAAGCGAGAATAAGTTATCGGTTGGTAATTTCTGTGACGCTCAAGGAAATCCTAAATGTTTATTTGCCAAAGCTGTATTCCATTCCGTATTTTTCTTACTTTGCTCTCTGCGAGCGTTATTCTCCTCCTGCCGACACTGCTATGCCAGAAAATATACAGCGACAGGTTCTGCACGACACGCGTCACACTGCCGACATTCGAACAGTGCTCGATCTCATGGTATACGTTTGCTCAGCTTAGTCCACGGAAGCCAACCAGTAGGGACATTTAAAGACAAGTGATGCCCCAGACGCAAGAAAGGTCGAGAATTGCACGGAGAAGTCGACGAGAAAGATTCAGTGTCCTGGCACTGAAAGGACTTCATCAGGCCCGTGTAATCCGAGGCACCTGAGCTATTGCAAACGCTCTCATTCGGGGTCAACAGGCTCGAGCAAGCTTTCATTCTGCCTCCTGGAAACCATACGTAGGACCGACATGCGCCACCACCACCGCCACCGTCACATACCTTCAATAACTCGCGCTCTGTTATGAGCCATTAAACATTCCATAAGAATTATTAACTCCATCCTCATCCGCTCCGAGATTTCTGATTGCCCCACGCCAGCCAGGCTGAACTAACGCGGCAACTATAAATTGCGGCACTGGCGGTAACCGGGAAATTGAAGGGTTCTTCCTCCTCTCCTCCGGCTGTGGCGCAACCAAACTAAGCGTAAGGGGGAAGCTCTTGCTGGCCGTCGCGCAACACCGGCTGCGCTCCTGTGCGTCGTTTACCGAGAGATCGATCGGATGACAAAAGGAAAGGACGGCGCCAGTATCATCCTGCCGTACGCGTGCGTACGCGCAGAGGCATGCGTGCCCACGCGCGGCACGCAACGTTGATCCGAGTGATCCGGTGGCGCCCCGTGACGCGGCCGAGGCCGTCGGAAGACAAGGCAGATGCCTCTTCTTCGCCCTGGCAAGGTCACGCCGTGCGAGCGCCCTTGATCGCTCCGCTGGCCTGCGACAAAAAGGGGAGCGTCCAGGGGTACGAACACTGCGAGGGACTCGATCCGTATGTCGTCCTATCCAGAGGCCTCACAGATCGTTTCATCTCCATTTGAAACTGCCTCTATCACTTTCCTCAGGAGTTGATGACCAAGTGTTTTTTGTCTTCTTCTAAATTTTGTTTTCTTTGTTGTCTGTCTGCAACCAACCAGAATGGGATGAACGCAGAGTGAACGCTCTTCGTGCCATCAACGGCTTTGTTGCTCGCACCTGCAGGGTTGCCAAAGTGGTCTCGTAACACGCTGTCACAGAATGCGGAGTGGCGGAAAGGTGCCATTGGCAGCAAACGGCCAAGCGATATGGTTTTATAAACACTGGAAATGTGTACCTGTATATAATCGGACGTTATGAACTTTTGAGGTGGAGCCGGAAATCGCCCGGTTTTTCCCTCTCTGAATACCACGTCAGGAGGAAAATGTCTTGCTGGAGGTTCATTTAAAGGTGTTGAAAATAACTTCTTTTGTAATTCTTTCAGAAGTAGGGGCGAAGGTCGGGGGAGTTGTAAAAAAAGAAAGCAGGCTAAAATTGACTGCGATTTAATGCAATGGGTCTTTGCTGAGGTACACCTCATGACAAACATCGAATGACGAACTACGTATACATGTAGCTCTTCATTCAGGCACCTTACCGGCAGCGTCCTATTAGGCTATTTCTTCCGTGATCAGTCCGCTCGCAGCTCACATGTCCAGCCAATGAGCACAAGCCCAAACATTCTATTGCAGGATTTAGATAGAAACAAATGACAAAGGTGCCGGTAGGGGAACATCTGGGAACGTGTTCAAAATAAACAAGCTCCTATTGTAATCGCATGTGTCTCACGATCACTTAACCCTGCCACTTCCGCCAAGACACTTGCCATAGGGTTTGTAACCAAGCGTAATCGCATATCTCTTTATTATCACATTTTAAGTGTACTGACTGTGCCTAAGATATCTCACTCCTCAAAGTTTCTAGGGCCAGCCCCGGTGGACCGAACAACATGCTTTGTTGAATTCCGCAACGCCACCGACGGCATCGTTGAGGTGGTACTTTTAACAGGCACACGGCGTTGAGTCCGCGACCCCCAGCGTATTCGGGAAGACAAACGACAGCCTTCAGTTTCTGCACGGCCGGGCTCGCTACAATGTCATCACTCTGCTTAGCTCTGAGAAAAGCACGATAAGGTCGACGACGATGACGAGGTTAACAGATGGCTTCATGCGTTTCATAACTTTGCGCACATCATCTGCACGCACGGGACCTTCAGATTGAGGCATTGAAGTACTCGCCCAGAAGCGTACCAAGCTCGCCTGGAAGAAAGGATTGTCGCAGAAGGGCGCCCTTGAGCGCTCCAGTGGTCCGAAACTGAAACACGGCGGCCTACATTGGCTCTCTCGCATCATGGACGAGGAACGCTGCACGCGCGCAACAAGCGCGGGCGTCTACGGCGTTCGGAGCGCTTTGTCTCCTCGCGCTGCCTCTTCGCTGGCGGGCATTGTCCCTGAGCGTGTTGCTCCTCGGCGTCCCTTTGTTGGCAGGGATGCAGCCGACTGGATGCTGCTCACTCTCGCTCAAGGAGAAATAGTGAATAATGAAGTTCAGTGGCTGCTTTTCACAACACCACAACGCGCGCGCATTCTCGCTGATGTCGCTTTGCATTTAAGGATCGCCCTTAAACAGCTTGTGGGCTTAGCCGGTGTTTAAAAATAATATAAAAACGGTTTGCGAAAGTAGGGTGTCGCACCAAATGGAAGATTCAGTGCTTTTCCTACCGGGCGGGGAAGCATGTGTTGCTCACAGCAACACCACTATTTTGAGCTTACTTGATAGCGTTGTTTCGTTTTCTTTGCATAATGTAGAAGTACATTTTAATTAAGAGTTGTAAAATTTGTGTTTGGCGCATAATGGCCTTAGCTGCCTATGAGCCGTAAACCTCAATACATGCTTTTCAAATAGGGCTTGCATGCCGGTTTGGTATGGTATGGTATGGTATGGTATGGTATGGTATGGTATGGTATGGTATGGTATGGTATGGTATGGTATGGTGCGGTACGCTACGGTGCTTAGTATGATGTGGTATGGCAGGTGGGTTCAACGAAGCTGAACAGGGGCGATGCCATAGCTTCCGTAGCCGTTGTATAGGCCCCGAGACTTGTCTCGGCCGGTTAGGATGTTTTTGCGTGCACTGTGATCGCGCAACATAGCGGATACGGCATTTCACTGTCATCGAAGTGTGGCTGTCATGACCCGGATTCAAACCCCAGGTCTTGAGACCACCCGGCCATTACGTTCCTGTGACGGATAAAAAAAAAGAGCTATTCTAAATGGCAATCCATGCCTTTCTATTTATACTCTGCGTACGGTACATGGCCACGTAGGCAGTATCAAAAATTGCCCACGTTGTCTAGTGACCTTGGACGAGGAGCAGTATGAAAAAGAGGGGAAGTGCCAGACGAAATAATGGCTCATTTAGAATACACGGGAGCCTGCAGTGGTTCGCGCGAGAAAAACAGAGGGAAGGCGGCGTAGTCCGTCACGGTTTTCAAGTCACATAGTAGGAAAAGAGATGTGCAGTGTATGCAACCAGAGTTTCGCTCAACTACCTTATGTCCATGTATGTGTATGTTGAAGGCTTGATCCCCTTAATGTAGCATCTTTAGGAGTTAGTCAAGAGAGCTAAGAGGGCAAGTATCATGATTTTTTATCAGCTATCTATCGCCTTGTTCAGTATTTCAGTGCAATGTTCCCATGAAAAAGAATGAACGTGGTATTTGAACCCACATTCGTGTTTAAAACTGTGCCAGTAAATCAGTTATAGGCGTTCTTTTTATATATATCTCATAGTGGTCGCTTTTCTTGTCCTTAAATGTGAACACAGGGTATGGTGAAAACAAAAAAGAAACAAAATCAAAGCACACTCGTCAAGAAATTTAAAATCTCACTCCCTTGTTTTTTTTTCTTGTTTGTTTGTTTTTTTTTACATTTGCATCATTCCCCCGCGGCTATACCACACCACCATTGACTTCAACACGGTGGTGATCAGTCCTTGGTTAAAAGGCACAGATTTGGATCGACTGGGAGATAAATTTTTGTGTTAATGTTCTGAGTCATAAAGGCGTATTTTGCTCCCAGTGAAAAAGTTAACGAACCTCAAAGAGCCAGATAACCAAATTTTCAAGAGAACAGTAGTTCAATGCAGTTACCCCACTGTCCCTTTAGGTATCCTAATTAGCACTTAAGTGTAGCCTATGATCTTGAATGGAGGAGCCAAAAACATGCCTCGAGTGACGTCCTCCTCTATGGTTCACTGGCACTTTTTAGACACGTACTCGAGCAATGCGGGGCGCCCTCTCTGCATCGTTTTCTCGCTCACTGTGTGTCGTGCCTTCGTGCGCACTCTTAGGTGTATTTCACGCTTATGGGGTTCATTCCGAGCGGTTAGTATGCTCTGTGTTCTTGTATTCCTAGTTGGAAAAATGTCCGGACTCTAAAGTGCCTCCCCGACTCGCACAAGTATAGTGTTCGCGAACTCCCGAAATGATCGTTCCTTGGCGTGACTAAGACTCGCTTCTTCAAGAGAGTGGCTCCAGCGACCCATTCACCTCTACTCGATAGAGGAAACAATAGCAGTAAGTTTGCTCTTCCCGCGAATGCTTTGAAAAAGAAAAAGAACAGAGCCCTGAGCACGAAGGGCGATTTGCATTCTTGAATGCTTCCTAAAGGAGCCTGTTTCTTCCATATTCTACGTGTCCTCAGTTATTTTCTTTTTTGTGTGTGTTATTGAGAAGGGGGTTTCTACATGGAGTTTTCTTCGTGTGCCCCTTCCCGTGCATATTGAGGATAATTCCTCTAGGGACCCCTTTAAAATCTTCTTATCGGTTCGATTTCGTTACTAGGGTCTGCACTTGAAGTCTCTTTTACATCTGTTTGGGGTAAATATTGCTTTCCACGGGATAATAATGCGCGGCAACCATGGCTATTTTATTTCATTACCTGGCCGTGCCAGCAGTCCACCTCTATCCCTCACTGCTGCCTGCACGTCGTGTGCCGGAGTGGGGCAAGGTTGTGTTTTCAGTTTCTACATTGAAAAACAAAGTGTGGCATTCTTCAAGCAAGGGTCGAAAATAAAAGTACGAATCGTCAACCCAACTCCGCGGGTCCGGGTTGGCAGTTCGACAATGATTTCGCGTTTCCATGGTTCACTCTACTTTAATAGAAGTTCCTTTGTGCTGTGTCTGTGGAGAAACCTAATTACGCTATTTTTTTTTTCTCGCAGGAAGTACAGCAGCGAAAAAAATATCTCGTCGTCGTATAGTATACGTTTTTTTTTATATATTCTTTCGTCGTGGAGTCGCGACATGTGCGCGTATACTCTCACATATAGAAAGTGACACAGTAGCACCAACCGCTCTACAATCCGGCAGAGCTTCGGAATCTCATGTCGCGATCGACAAAATGGGCCTGCGTGGCAACTCTTGAACAGCCGATGCTGTTCTTCAGCAGCCTAGTTTACTCCTTCGAAACGAGGAAACTTAAAAGCAGATGGGAAAATTAAATATTTCTCGCTTTAGGTAAGCACAAGTTGCTCAGTACGTCGCTGAGGAAGCGCCTAATACGCAGAATAAATGTTTCTGCGTAGGTTGACGCGTGTCGTTTTCCAAGGGTCATCGTCCTCCACAATCACGAAGCGCGCTGCTTTATACTTCGCCGGCGAAGTACGTTATGCATTATCAGCGGCATTAGCTCGTTCCAACAGGCTCGAGCAAAAAGCTTTTCTGCCACACGACATACTCATAGAGTGGCGCTATCCCACCCGTGCCCAAAGACGGCAGCGTCTCTGAAATGTCGGATGTCAATCCTGATTGGGTAAACAACAACAGGGAGTGAGTTTGTGCGGGACCCCACTGTCTTTCAAGATACACGCGCGCATTCCGCGCCAGACGCTGCGGGACAGGAACAATGCTCGATGCTTTGAGTGTTTATGGACTGCGTCGAGGCTATTTGTTGCAGTATAGAGCCCGGACACTTTGAAGGCTCGTTTCACGCTCACACCCTTGGTAGGCAGCGCGCTTCAACATGGCGAGCACGTTATCCGCTGCTCGTAAATAGAAGATTAGTGCCCTCTCCCCTCCCCCCTCCCCCCCCCCCCAAAAAAAAAAAAAGAACCCACCCTGACCCCTTCTTCCACAAGACTTCTTCTTCGTCACCTCGTCGTCTCCGTTACATTATTTATTTATTTTTTAACTTCTTGGCTATCTCGTCCACTGTGTTCTGTCACCCTCCGAGCGAATGCCGGTACGCATACCGAAAACAGTCGAAGGAAGGCCGTAACGATACACGGTGTCTTTCTGAACTATGTACTCATGGTAGAAGTCCTCTAATGCGGTATATGCGAGGCAGTTTGGAAGGCCGACTTTTGCAAGACCGCTTTCGCAACGGATGCTAAGGTCTTGGCAGCGCCAACTTACTGCGCCCAGCGGGCTATAAAGTGTTCATTCTTTTGTCGCACTCGAGCTACTTTAGACAGAGAGGCGTGGGGAAACAAAAGGGAATCAGGGGAAATCAAAGCCCGTCGTCACAGCGTTTCGTGACATTCTATCCTGTAGTGAAGTTCTGAGTGCTTGGTAGACTGAAGGCGCCGCCCCGGAGGATCATGCAGAAGCCATAACTGAGCGACGGCTTTCCGCGCGCAAGTGCCCATCGCTTCTTTCTCATGATCTGGCACCGCCAGCATACATAATTGAGCGCGCTCTGTGGAGCTATTATCATTTCTCTTCGTTTACAAGCAAGACAGGGAACTGACTCCACATCTATACTCTGAGAAAATGGAAATCATATATGCGCCACAACAAATGGTAGGTCGGTGGCTCCTATAACGCCGCCTATATAGACATTTCGAGAACGGCAAATCTGCGAGTGCATTGCCGCCCTGCGCCAGCGAAGCCTATATTCACCCACAGGGCGACTCTTCATGACTAACACATTCTTGGTCGCGTCGCAATAATGGTCGTCTCTAGACCGCGGAACTCAAAAGGCTTTTGCTGTGCTTCGCGCTAGTTGAAAGTTTCGGGTCCTATCGAAGGCCGCTAAGATTTTCGAAGGGTAGCACTTCGGAGCACGACCGCGGTGAGCGGTTTTATTCATTCAAACGTGGCCGACAGACAGTGGTTTTGACAAACTAGCAACTGAAGTGTAACCCCGAGACCCTTTCATAGGCCTTTCTTGTCTATGTCAAACCAGAGACCATAAACGACGAGAAACTACACCTGCATTTGAGTACCATTCTTAGCGTCGATGAAAACATGCATTTTAGCCGAAGCTTTGGTGCATTCAGAAGGAAAGAAAAATATTCCCGAGCGAATTGTCGAAGCTGAAGATAAAGAAGTCTTTGCAGCTGGTCTTACACTTAGCCTTAAGCAGGTGAAAAACGTGAGTCTTCCGGCGTACTAGCAACGCTGAGAACAGTGGAAAAATCCTAGTGCAAGCGATTAAAAAGTCTAGCTCATTGGACTTTGTGCTCGAAACAGGCAGGAGAAGCGACAGTTGAAAGAACGCTTCTTTGGGGCTTGCCCCAAGCATCTGGCCATAGCATTGCACGAATGCTCTTGTGACTGGGTAATAATTGATTACTTATAAATGAGCGGAAAAGTGGGAGGGCTCATGAAGTGACCAGCGAGTGTTTTCTAATTCTGCAAACTTCGTGCCGAAGTCACAAAAACGCACTCTCGAGTTTGAGTTGTGGAATACAGAATGCTGCCCTCTAGCTATTGCAGTATGGACGCATTTTGCCGTGCTAGCGCAGCGCCGTTTCAATAAAAAAAAAACAATATTTATTTATTTATTTATTTATTTCAACGCATTCTGTCGAAGAATACTCTCAAATTGAACACAGACTAGTGTTTCTCAAACAACACGCAGATTAATACACATAAAACGAGATTTATTTTGAATGAGGGCTTCGCTATCGGTAAACAATTTCAAAAGCTTTTTTTTATATATATATATATCGCTCTTTTATCTTGAAGAAGCATAAAACCACCTCGATATCTCGCCGTCTCTTTCGTACATTGTTCCGCATTCCAAGAAAGCTGGGGCTTATATTTTATTCTTTGTCGCCGAGCGCTGCGCCCAGTAGACTGAGTGAAAGTTCCGGCGCACAGACTAAAACGCGAACACGCATTTCTTTACCTCCTCCGTTCCCCTACAAACACTGGCTGGTCCCAAGATCGCGAACTACGTCAGCATTAACGTCAGCCTATATTACTTTTGCATCCTTTTCAGGCAGTGTAGAGCGCTAGCTGTTTCATCCGGAACCATCTCTTTGTTGGTTGCGCTAACTTCGTATACGTCGGGAATCAGGGGGATGAAAATCCTTCCCACAGGAACCTTGGCAGCTGTTTTTTTGTCCCGGTGTATATCGACTGTGCAGCGCCGTTCGACAGTTTGGCGAAGTATAAGTCGGCGTTGAATTCAACGACATTTGGATGGAGGGCGAGCGATTGCTGTTCAGTGGATCCGCCAGACGGCGCTGTAGTTCATGCCACGTGTGGCAAAGAAGTAGATACCTGCAAAAACAATTTTTCAGTGCCAAAGGCAGAATTTAGAATAGAAAGCAACACAACTGGCAAGCGGGAGATTCCAGCACCCGTTTTTCAATTGCGGAGAGGAATTTGACGCTGGGACGAATGCGATAGGTAATACTCTAAAGAACCAACTAAAATCAGGACGGCGAAGCGGAGGCAGGGCAGAATGGAGCATGCGCAGTGTATACAGCGTCGGTATCGGTTTCCAATGGACGCTCCCGCACAACGAAGGAAGCGGAAGAGATTCCGCAAGAACAGCTCCGCCGAAACCGGCTGTCGGTTACCGGAAGCCTTTGACAAGCTTCGCCACATACTGCGACTCAGTGCAGGCGAGTCGCTGACAGAAAACAATAAGTCCGTGGAAAGGGTTACATGCGCGGGTACTTCGAGCACCCGCAACGTGGTGGAGTTCCGACGCAGTGTTTTGGAAGGCTCTCCTGAGGCAAAGACTAGAGAGCTGCGAGAGATACACTTGAGCGCACTCGATTGCACAGCAAGAAAGCAACGTTCTCCCGACTGAGAGGCCGGGTGTGTTGCTGCAAGATGCGTCAGGCATTGGCTTGAACGCTGTAGTACTCATCGAGGTTAATACAGCACTGATGCTGTGTACATGTAACGCGCTGAAGTGTGGACACCTTTTCTCTCCGGAGAGGCCTCGCGTATCCGAGGAATGAACCACTGTGTGGGATTCCCTGTACATGAAGAGGGAGCAGATGATACCAGAACATCCTTTCAAGCCAATACCTATGCATTTAGCATCGCAATGTCACTAGCTTGGGAAACGTAGCCTGAAAGTATACTGCCGGCCGAAGCACCAGAATCCATTAATATTGTCGAGTCGGTCAAAATATTTGGCTGGTTTGTTTATAAGGTTTAAGTTCCATCAAAGCGACTCGGGCTTTGAGAGACGCCGGAGTGAAGGACTCCGGAAATTTCGACCACCTGGGGTACTTTAACGTTCACTGACATCACACAGCCTCCTCCGAAAAGGGGCCGCCGCGGCTGAGATGCGATCACACGTCCCTGGGTTAAATAGTCGAGGGCCTTAAAAATTGAACAAGCGCGGCGGAGTATCAAAATATTTGAGAAGGCGATCCAATCAAACATATAACTATCAAAGTTGTCATTCAACTGTAGGGAGCTACCAGTCCGAAATATCTTGAAACTGAAGACAAGTGAGAAAGACAACGGGGAAGCTGTGGCACAAAAACAAAAACAAAAAAAAGAATCTGAAATAGCGAAGTCCCACGATTGGTACAGTTCGCAGTGACCGGTGACTTCAGAGCCACGAATGCCTTCTCCCTAAAAGAAACTGTGGAAATTGGATGGGAAAACAATCTAGCACGGAAGCAGGAAAGATGATGTCTGTATGTGAGCGAGTGTTCCAGCATTTTCTGTAGAACAGAACGCTTAAGCAACGTCACTTACAATGATCGTAAAATGGTGATGTGCAGGAAAAAATGTTCTGAAAACGGACCGAGTCAGCGTTGTCAGAAACCGGCAGGTCAAACAGTTTGTGGTAAGGTAGAATGTCGAACAACTCGCGTTCCTGCTCAAGTACTAACGTTTCGCGTTAGCGCTGGATTTACGTCCACAAAAAAATCAAGTTATTACATAAAGAAGCGCCACAAAATAGCCGCCTAGAGTACCATAAAACGGGAATAATTTACTGGGCTCTTAAATTTTGCCAATAAGTGTAAAGCAAGCCAAATCTATAGAAGCGTTGCGCTACTTTCCACTGAAGAAATACCTAAGCATACGACAAGCCTCAAGGAGGAAAGGAAAAACTATGACTAACATTTTGCAAAAGTTAGTGTCCCAATTTATCTATTTTTTTATCTTGGATGCAAATTGTTCAGATTTGCCTTTGATGAAGAAGTCAACGACCGATATCGATGGTGTGCCGTAACCTCTGAGGTCAAGAGGCCAAGGGTCGTTGTTGCCAACGGTGGAATGTTGCAAGAATGAACCGTGGAAACAACCGCTGCAAAACATCATCCCTGGTGTTCGTTACGAAACACGGAGAGCGAGAGTCATAAATGATTAGCCTAATAAAGCCTTGGCATCGGAGGAATTTTATGCCGGACTCTACAAGAAGCGAATCAGCCAAACAGTCTAGTCAGTGAAATATTGGTGTCTAAGCAATAAAATTCAGCATCCAACAACAATAAAGCAGGATGTAAAAAAATAAAGTTTACAATCTTTTGAAATGAAGGACAGCCTCAGGGGATGATGTATCCAGTATAGATCTTCCTAAAGAAGGCAAAGACGTGATTCCCGTAAAGGCTGCGGTCTTCCTTATGTGATGTCTTTGACCGCAAGTGCGTCACGGTCAAGAAAGTAGCTAATAGGATACTAATCCTGAAACAACGTCAACTAAAACACCTAAATATTACAAGACTGTTGCAATTTACCACATGCTGCACACAAGGCATTAGGCAGAGTCGCTTCTAATGGGACCAGGGTAGCGACGCATGCTAGTAATCGATGGGAACACGTGGGGTCTGTCGGAACAAGCCGTTAACAACATGCCCCTTTCGCGTCATTATGTTGCACAGACTGAGCGAGAGTGTACCTATTCCCAATAAAGGGCACCTCTCATAACGTGTGTATTAAAGAGAAAAAAAAAAAGGAAAATATGTATTGGAACTGCATACGAAGCAAATAGAAACAGGAGGCGCATGCAGAACAAAAGTGATCAAGGACCTTAATCTGCAGTAACGTCACTCTGCCTCATCTCGTATTATTCATCGTGTCCTCCAGTTCAATGAATGAATGAATCAATGAATGAATGAATGAATCAATCAATCAATCAATCAGCCTTTTATTTTCTCTATATTAGAGAAGGAAAGGGTGCACGCAACTATATGAACAAATACTGTCTCAAAATGCTATGCGTAAGCCGTCTATGCCCTGCGGTAGCTTCAGGAAGCTTCAGGGAGCTTTAATTGCCTTTAACGTGTTCATCAAATTAATTCGGAAGAAGCATAACCTAACAAGACTTGGTGTTTTGCCTTGTCAAAAGAAAATGCACTCCAAAAGACCCGCACACAAGCTGAAGAGTCCGAAACGTTTTTTCTTTATTGCTCAGAACCTATGTCACTTCAAGGAATGTAAAGTGCTTTAACAGATTGACACTCGCTATCGTTGTAGCGCAAGAAATTTTAACATCAAGGACGTTTTTATAACGTACACTGTAGCGCTTCACGTGGGTAGCTAGGCCAACGACATTGCCCAACAAGGGCATTGCACTGAACCAATCTTGGCTACCGAGTTCGCCTGTGCGCCGTGCAGCAGAGATTTTCTTGCCATTATACTTTCTTGTAATAACGATCCTGATATTGGACCTTCGAGGCTACTGTCCCGGAACCGTACTCCAGACGTCTCCTGCGGGGTTTGAGAAAGCCGATGCTCTAAGAGCGTTGCCGTGTTCTTCACGACGTCGGAACAAAGCCGAGCTTCTACTTTTCACTTTAGAGGGCACAAGTTTCTCATTGCAATGCAGCCATTACTGCGCGCCGTACGGCCTTCCTAAACAGCTTCGAGAGAGGGAGCACGGAGAGGAAAACTCTCTAGGCGGCGTTACGTAATGGCGGTAACACCTGCGAACCGTATGAAAACCATTCCGTCTTCAGAGCTTCCTTCGTACTCGCCTTTTCGTTTCCTTTTGTTGCTTTATTTTTACTTTGTTGCCAGCTGCCGCCGCCGTAGCGCCCAGTGCTGGGCGGGAGCGCAACCGTGTTCCGGCGCATTTGTC
>JAJIZL010048849.1:2698-19923 GCA_023969395.1 Amblyomma maculatum
TCCTCCCCTCCATCTTTCACTTTCCTATCTTCTATCCTACAGCTCTCATGTCTTCTTCTCTCTTCTTGGATTCTTCCTTCTTCCGGGCGGCTAGGGTTAACCGTGTGTGGTGTAACTACCCTGGGTTACCCATATTAGGTTATAGTTACTGTGTACAGCTGGCGAAGGTAGGACTTATTTATTTAACTCCTGCCCCGTCCCCTTGTTGGGCTCGATGGTGGGTGGCTGGCACTGTGACCGAACAGCATACTTACTTTATGGCTTCTTCAAGACAAAATGATCGCCAAACAAAGAAAAGGCGGACCGAAGTAACCTCTCAATTCTTTAATGAAAAACTAGAAATATTCCCCAAGTTCCACGTTATCCACAGTGAAAAACCAGAAAAGCCAGCCCGCATGGTGTCTCCCTTCATCGTGTCCAAGTCTCTCACACAAGCCCTGGGTCCAGGATACAAAGTATCCAAGCTGGGCAGTGGGGACCTCCTGCTTGAAGTCAAAGACAAAACTCAATATGACAACATTCCAAAGCTTGAGTCGTTTGGGGACATCCCAATTGTAGTGTCTATGCACACATCATTGAATACTGTCCGTGGCGTGATATCTGAGAGCGATTTCTTGAACCTCACAGAAGAAGAAATGCTTGAGGGGCTTAAAGAACAGCATGTAACCAATGTGCACAGAATAAAAATAAGAAAAGATGACAAAGAAATACCCACTAAGCACCTTGTCCTAACTTTTGCCACCTCCACACTCCCCGAATCTATTGAAGTAGGATATATCAAAGTGACTGTGCGACATTATATCCCCAACCCCAGACGCTGTTTCAATTGTCAACGCTTCGGTCATGGCTCACAGAGCTGCCGTGGCCGTCCAAAATGTGCAAGATGTGCTGGAAATGACCACACCTCTGAAAACTGTGCAGCTGTGCCACGTTGCGCCAACTGCGATGGGGAGCACCCTGCCTGTGGCGCCAAACTCATGCCAAACTTGGAAAAATGAAAAGGAAATCATAGCCATAAAAACAATAGAAAACATCAGCTTCAAAGAAGCGCGCGAAAAACTGAAAAAGAAAAACCCATTCGTTTTTACAGCAAAGGCAGACTACTCCAAGGTGGCGCGTGGGGGCGACACGCCACGCTTGAATCTGGCTCCTGTCCAGGCAATGCCTCAGACAGGACCACCCCCGCCCCAGGCAGGGACAGCGAAAGCTTCCTTGCCATCTGCAAAACAGGGCCTACCGGTCTCACAACCGCCAGCCCAAAAGGCTTCCCTTCAGAAGAAGCCTGAAACACAAGCACCCGCAGCTGACCAGCGGACGTCCAGCGCCTCCGAGGAAGCGATGGACACTAGTCTTAGTTTGCCGCCGCTTCTGCGCCGGCACAACTCCCTTGAAAAGAAAGAAAGGGACAAACCCCGAATAACGGGCCCTGAGAGACCCGAAACCTAAATTTTTAACTCTCAACAAAATCCACCCAATATGGCGTTCCTCATTCACTGGAACTGTCGAGGTCTAATTAACAACTATAGTGATGTAAAAGATCTCTTAAACACGTTCTCTCCATTCGTCATCTGTTTACAAGAAACAAACCTAGGACCTGAATATAAAAACATTCTAAAAAATTATAAAGTCTTTCGGTGTGACCGGGAGCAGTCTGGTAGATTATCAGGAGGTGTCGCTATTGTTATCCAGAGTGGTGTTGCAACCAGACAAATCAAGCTCAAAACTAAATACGAAGCCGTAGCTGTCACCACTTTGCTTTTTAAAACGATAACGATATGCTGCTTATATCTTCAACCTCATTCACCAGTAAATCTCCATGACTTAGAGGAGCTTTTAGACCAGCTGCCAGAGCCTTATCTGGTAGTTGGTGATTTTAATGCCCATTCATCTTTTTGGGGCAGTGAATTAACAGATACTAGAGGCCGCATATTAGAAGATTTTATATTATGTAACAACATATGTTTGCTGAACACCGGAAAGCAAACATACTGCTCACCAAGCTCTGGAAAAATGAGCTGTTTAGATCTATCCCTCTGCTCGCCATCGATTTTTAATTATTTTAAATGGGACGTGATAGACAACCCGTATGGAAGTGATCATCTACCTGTTGTTATTGAGCTTTTATCTTCTCCATCAATCATCCCTTCTAAACCACGTCGCTGGAAGCTCCACCTAGCCGACTGGTCATTGTTCAAATCAGAAGCCAATTTAGAAAACATTTTTTCAGACAGCCTCAGTGTAGATGAATTAAATGAGCTTTTCACAACCCGTATCCTTGCTGCTGCTCACCTTGCTATCCCCCAGTCCTCGGGCAAAATACAACCAAATCATAAACTGTGGTACACACAGGAATGTAAGGAAGCAAAAAAACAACAAAATAAAGCCTGGGGTGTCTTTCGCAGGTACCCAACGCACGAGAACCTAATGAACTTTAAGAAAGCAAGAGCAAAAGCAAGATATATTCGTCGCAGCGCAGAGAAAACATCTTGGAAAAACTATGTTTCATCTATAAACAGTTCCATCACATCCAAAAAGGTATGGGAACAAGTTCGCAAACTAGATGGTACCTACTCCCCCTACACAGTCCCTCTCCTAACCCCTCCAGGTGTGCAAACTAGCTTGCAGGAGCAGGCATATATACTCGGTGAGCATTTCTGCAGAGTGTCTAGCTCTAACCACTACACAGAATCATTCTTAAGATATAAAATCACAGCTGAAAAACAGAAACTCCCAACTAGCGGTGGCAGCAACGAACTGATTAACAGTTTAATCACAATACAAGAAATTCATAGAGTTCTATCTACTGGCAAAAAGACTGCCCCAGGCCCCGACGAGATACATTATGAAATGTTGTCCCACCTCTCTGAGCCATCTGTAGAAGCCCTTCTAAAGTTTTTCAACAAGATATGGGTAGTAGGACAGATACCGGAGGCGTGGAAAAAAGCTCTTGTTGTACCATTTTTGAAGCATGGCAAACCACCAACTTCGGCCAGCAGTTATAGGCCAATATCATTAACTAGCTGTCTGGCAAAATCATTTGAGAGTATTCTTAATATTAGATTAATGTTTATCCTAGAATCCCAAGAGCTTCTCGACATTCATCAGTGTGGCTTTAAGAAGGCATGTTGTACAACTGACCATCTTGTCCGTCTGGAAAATACCGTCCGAGAAGCATTCATACACAGACAGCACTGTCTAGCGGTCTTCTTCGATCTTGAAAAGGCATACGACACAACATGGAGGTTCGGAATATTGCGTGACCTTGCAGACTTGGGCATCCGTGGGAGAATGCTAAACATCTTGCGTGATTTCCTCTCTAACCGCTCATTTAATGTTCGTCTAGGCACAACTATGTCAAAAACATTTATCCAAGAGAATGGCGTACCACAGGGATGTATTTTAAGTACTACATTGTTTGTTGTAAAAATGAATAGTATAAGTAAAGCAATCCCAGAGTCTGTTATGTATTCACTCTACGTTGATGATTTGCAAATTGCCTGTACATCATCCAACATATCATCCTGTGAGAGGCAAATACAGATAACATTGAATAAGTTAGCTACATGGGCAGACAGGAATGGGTTTAAATTCTCCCCTCAAAAAACAGTAGCTGTTCTTTTTTCACTGAAGAGAGGCCTACAGACAGATCCAACTTTATACCTAAATGAAGCTGAACTGCCAGTAAAAAATAAACACAAATTTTTAAGTATAACTTTTGATAAAAAATTAACATTTCTGCCTCACATAACTAACCTTAAGAAAAAGCTTCTAAGTCCCTCAACATACTCAAAGTTCTCTCAAAGAAGCACTGGGGATCCGATCGAACATGCCTCTTACACATTTACCGCTCTCTTGTACGCTCCAGTATAGATTACGGTTGTATTGTGTATGGCTCCGCGAGGTCATCATATCTAAAGCGATTAGACCCAATACATAACCTCGGCTTACGTCTTTCTAGTGGTGCATACAGAACATCCCCCATTAAAAGCATCTATGTAGAAGCAAATGAACCACCCCTAGCCGACAGGAGGAGCATGCTTACATGCGAATACATACTCAGGATAAGATCTTTACCAAAACATCTCTGTTTCCCCTTAGTTACAAAGTGCCCTTCCAGAACACTGTTCATAAACAAACTCCATGCTATCAGGCCTTTACTACTCCGCTTTGAAGAAATATGCCAAGATTTAGGAATACTGGATGCACTTCCAACTGTAGCCCAGAGACAGTATCCATTTCCGCCCTGGTACAGCCTTCCCTCTACATGTGACCTCACACTGACAGCCTTCCGAAAAAATCAAACAGCACACGAACACATATTACAGGAATACCTAGCACTACGAGAGAAGTATATGAACTTCACAGAATTTTTCACAGATGGATCAAAAACAGCAAATTATGTTGGATGTGCTGTCGTGCAAGGCAACAGAGAAAAAGTCATAAGGCTACCTAACAGTGCCTCAATATTTACTGCAGAATGTTACGCTGTCTATGTAGCTGTAAATAAAATTATGCAACAGAACTGTGAAAAGAGCATAATCTATACCGATTCTTTAAGTGTGCTTACGGCATTACATTCCAAAAATGCAGTTGAGCCTATAGTAGGGAACATCATTCACGGCATAGAAAAAATCACAATGCAAGGCCAAACCATAGTCTTTTGCTGGGTACCTAGCCATGTTGGGATAGATGGTAACGAAGTAGCCGACTCATGTGCTGCACAAGCTCGAACTAAGAAAATAAAGAAAATACCAATTCCCTACAAGGATTGTATTAAGTTAGTAAAAAGAAGCCTGATAGATAAATGGCAGAAAAAATGGAATAACGAAGAGCAAAATAAACTACACACAGTAAAACCCATAGTAGGAGAATGGAAATCATGTACACAGAACAAACGCTTCAGTGAGGTGATTTTGTGCCGTCTTCGAATCGGACATACACACTTGACACACAATTTCTTACTGAGAAAAGAGCAAAAACCATTATGCAAAGAATGTGGAGGTGAGCTCACCGTGAACCACATTTTGATCTCGTGCACAGAACTTGAACAGTTAAGGAAAAAATATTTTACTCCATTCTATAATGAACGCATCCCATTCCACCCCTGTTTACTATT
Source organism: Amblyomma maculatum (assembly GCA_023969395.1). Classification (NCBI taxonomy): domain Eukaryota; kingdom Metazoa; phylum Arthropoda; class Arachnida; order Ixodida; family Ixodidae; genus Amblyomma; species Amblyomma maculatum. Next base: position 7,815 of record JAJIZL010048849.1, read on the forward strand.
AGGAGACAACCCGCTTGTTGAAATTTCATCTGTTTTTAGTTTTCTTAAAGAGTTAGGGATTCTAAATCAGCTGTAATTTTCTAAACTTTTCATTTTCACTCATAAAGAAGCTCAGCAACCTAGTGTTTGGCGCATGATGGCTATAGTAGCCTATGTGCCAAAAATCCCAACCCAACCCAACCCAACAACACAACACAATTATTGTGCGACTGTTATACATCTCCTTAAATTTAGTGAATGCACCATCGAACCGCTGGTTCTCAACGACATCGAGAATAACACATAACACAAATGAGGTCAATGTCACATGAGACACTGATATGAAAATCTGGAGCCCTGCTCGGTTAGTTCATTTCATTCTTTTCTGTACCACTTCCTCACTATTCCTTTTATTTCCGCCGCGCCAGTTCAGGTGCTTCAGATATAAGATAGCAGATAACGGGACTGAAAAATATCTTCCTTCATTTTTTGATATCCGGTAATAAATAACCACATACTACTACTAGTCGATTTGTGAAGGATTTTTAAACATGTGACACGGCAGTAATGGGATGCGAAAATGAATACAAATGCCTAATTGTTTCTACGCGTGGCTTTCGCGTCATGTCTTGAGATCCGCTAGCCATATTCCATGAACAAGTTTTATCCGTGAAAAAGAGCCATGCCTTCCATTACAAAATCGCTAACGAGTCCATAGAATCTGTATCATCTTTCAAGTACTTAGGCGTCACATTATCTGATGGCCTAACATGGAATGCACATGTTGCTAACGTGATATCATCTGCCAATAAAACTCTGGGATTTCTTAAACGTCACCTTCGCCTCACCTCGCATCACGTGAAATTGCTCGCATACAAGTCACTCATTAGACCTAAACTTGAATATGCATCCGCCATATGGGACCCTCATCATATTAACCTCATAAACGATCTAGAAGCCGTTCAAAACCGCGCTACAAGGTTCATTCATTCTTCTTATTCATACGACGTCAGTGTTTCAGCCCTTAAAGCTAAATCACCATTATCGCTTCTTTCCGTTCGTCGTCGCATAGCCACGCTATCACTGTACCACAAGTTCTTTCACTCATCACTTAACCGTGCCCCTACATCACGCTAGCATCTTACATTTCCCACTGCACTAGCCACACGCTTCAAGTTTTTCGCCCACGTGCCCAAACTTACTTTTTCAGCCTCCTCTTTCCCACGTGCAGCTAAAGATTGGAACGGCCTTCCCCAGCATATTGTCGACATCACCTGCCCTTTATCGTTTGCTAGCAATGTAAACAACATTTTTTGTACATGATCACATATTGCATTGTCTTGTTTTTTTTCTGCTCATCCCACCCCTTATGTAATACCCCGCGAGGGGTCTTTAAGGTAATAAAATGAAATGAAATGCTTCGCAGCAAGCGTACGGCGTGTGAAAGTTTTCTCTTACCAAAACGAAAGAGAAGCGGGGCTCACCTGTGACGAAAACCTCCTTCATGTCTGCAGCTTTTCCCTTGCGCCTCTTGTTTTAAATTGTCCCAGCACTTTCGCAGCTGAGCGGGGCCGAACGTCACTGCGACAGTTGAACTGTTCCGTCAACACTTTTCACATCTTCTCGAGGGAGGCGCCGTCACTTTTTTGCATTCAATAACTGACTTGTGCAACTTCGCTAGGTCGATACCTCATACCTCATTCTGTTTCAGTAAATGTCGTTCTTTTCTTTTGTTCCATAATAAAATACAATTAAAATAAATATACAGTTTAACAGGATATGATATACAGGATTCAATATGATACAAAAAAAAAGCACTAACAGGACAAAGAAAAACAAACGTGCGCTCACACACACATCACAACACGTCGCACGAGGCACAGCGAAAGGACGGCTGCCCATCATTGTGGCTAGACCGGAAAAAAGTATGTCAAAAATAGAGCTAAATATGTTATTTTTGATTCAGAGATGTTTATAACAGCTCCAGTATATATGTAACTATTATTTTCTCTTTAGCCTCATTACCATATCGCTTACTTCCACGCTGAGGGGCCCCTTCCGAAAGGCTGCCCCAAGGCGGGTTTTTGAAACATGGCTTGGCCTTTCCCCTACCTTCCCCTTTCCGTTACCTTTGTGAAGGTCACCTTTCGAGTTTTGTTAAGGTTAAGGTTAGTTCGGTTCATGAATGCGGCAGTTACTGTAGCTTGTCGGTTCCTTTACAGCTGCTGCTGTCCACTGCTCTTCTGCCCGAGAAACTCGTTGGCTGTTATGGTTGTAGTGTATAGCAGCAATCTGTATCCTGGAAGTAACAGAAAATGTGGAAGCATGTAAAATTGTATGAAGCAAAGAAATACAGCATGTTTGTGGGGCCTCTGAATGTGGTCATTATACATATAACATGAGAAAAAAATCTTGGAATGACAACCCCAGTGCTTTTTTTACCAATTGAAATTAAATTTGAAGCCTGTATTCCTTGCAGTACTCTGATCTGTGTGTAAAAGTTTGCACCTGAAAGTGGTAGTTTTTCTGCTAGCGAATTTTAAAGATAAGTGCCCCTTGATGGCAGCCACATCCCATGATTGAGCTATTTGCTTGGGCACCCGATACTGTGATTATTGTTGAGTCAAGGTGGTTAGTAGGTGCAGTACACGAGATACGCAAGCAGTTTTGCACCATCCCAGCATGCTTAGTGATGTGTGTGCCACAGTGGTGGATCACTGAAACTTTTATTGTGTGGTGGAGTACACCAATTGTTCCAGTGTGACGACGGCTGTAATCTACCATTGGCTTCCTAGTGATCACTACCTTTGCGACAGGTGGATAAGACCTGTCCACCCTGCCAACAGGACTCTGAGCAAGCATCCTAGCTTGTGCTAAGAACATTCTACGGCAGTGTTGTGAAAACACTGCGTACCTCAGAGAGACGTGATTATTTATTAGGAATAACATGAACATGATGACCATCTGCACCTCAGAGAGACCTTTGGACTCGCAAAGGCTTCTTTCTGGAGGAGTATGAAGTTAACTTGTTAAATGCTCTTGCATAACAAGTTTAAAGTTGGTTTTGACACTTACACTACCTTCAACACTGCCAGAGAAACGCGTCACAAGAATAAACACACTAGAAGAATATTTCTGTGCAAATAACACGTTTATGTTTTCCTTTTTCCCGCGAGCTGTACGAGAGTGGAACTCCCTAGGCGGTACGGTGACTGCACAGCCAACAGTCAAGGTATTCTTAGAAATGGTTGGCAAAAGTGTGTTGTCAGAAAACAAGACCTAATGTTTTTTTTTTCCTTAGGTTCTGTGGCAACATTGTTGAATTACAACCACCCATTGATGCCGTCAACTGAATGAGGCATGGCAGGGAAGAAGCAGGCCGTGGCAAGTTGAAAAAGGCTCAACTTCAATTTTAATTGAAGTTTTAATTGACAAGAACAAAAAGACACAAACCCATGGGCAGACTTCCAATGATTTATTCACAGAAGTGGAACTGCAGTCAACGCACGGAATATTTTCCAAGGTTGCCAATGCACTGTTTGGAATCATGGCAATGGAGAAAAAACAGTGTCGGCTTTTTGTTCACAACAGGTTACCAAAGCAAGAAGTACATAAAAAAAATGAAAGAAGCATATTATAGTTATAAACTCACATGTACCTTCCTTGCCCGTCACCTCTACCTAATGAAAACCAAATGCAAGAGCACACCGAATAAGCCTAGGCTCAGGGCTCATGCAGATGAGCACACAACATACAACGAAATTCCTGCAAAATATTCGTATCATCCCAAATTCGTATGATCCAAAACAAGTCAACTTCCACATGGGAATGAATTGAAAATGAACCAAACTTTATTATGGCGAACTACTTGCGGCCGAAAAAGTTTGTAATGCTTGCCTGCACTCTTTTGCCGTTGATGGCGCGGACAAGCCCCACCTGAAAGGCATAAAACCGTGCAGCGGTTTCGTCGCTCACGGTGTGGCGCAGGACATCCAAAGCGTGAAGAGTATCTGCCGTGGACGGCGGCTGATCACACTCGTTGTGAGCATCACCATCGCTGTCAGGCTTATTTTCGCAGTCATCCGCTTCGTTGACCAAGTCTTCAATAGACCTCAGCCCACAAGTCTCGACGTCATCCGCGGTAACGAAGTCTCGAGCCGAAGCTTCAGTTTCCAGATTGTCCCAGCCATCAATCATGAAGTCTTCATCTGGCTCTTGACAATCTTCTGCCGAAGCTGCATCAAGTCCGACGGCAAATCCGCACTTTCTAAAGCAGTTCGAGATTGTGTCTGAAGTTACACTATCCCACGACATGACTAGAAAATGCAAAGCATCTAAGAGACTGATCCCGCAAGTTTGCTTCTTTACGGTCAATTTTCGCCAGCAGACGCCTCACTAGAAGTCCTTTGAAATGATGTTTCACATTTCTAATTATCCCAGCGTCCAGTGGCTGAAGATGGCTGGTAGCGTTCGCCGGCAGGTACCTGACTTTCACGTTATTGAATGTCGTTTCCTTTGGGTGGGCGGAGCACTGGTTCACGAAAAGCAAAATTTTCCAGTTTCTTGGTGCCATTTTCCGATCAAGGCTTGTCAAGAACTCGCAGAAAAAATCTCCAGTCATCCACGCCTTTCGGTTACCTTTGTAAAAAGTAACCTTGCCATCCACGTTGACGCCGGCCGCTGTCACTTCGCAGAACCAAGTCAGCAGAACCGCTTCCAGCTTGACATGGGTCGCTGTTTTAGCCTGCTTCACGTTTGCGCCGAAGTCCTGCACATTCTTCAAGATGACATCTCGCTGCCCAACAATGGTGCACCCTAGCTCTTGCTAAGTCAACACGCTTCTTAGGCTTTTCGTCAACCCTCTTCAGCACATCAAGCTTTTCCTTAAAAGAAAGGGCTTTACGCTTCCGTGACATTTCGGCAGCAGTGAACACTTGCGTCTTTGTTACGTTTGGGCAGTTCACGTCACAGCAAAGGACAGAAGCGGCGAACAGAGAACTGCTGCAGCGGCAGCCAGCGTCACAGGCCTCCTGGGAACAGCCGGCGAGACAACTTTTCGATAGACCAATGAGCTGCCAGCAAATGAGTGACATACACGACTGGGCACGTGCCTCGCCTTGGCCGTCCTTGTCTAGTGCTTGTCGTTTTGCTTTGCTATGAAAGGGATGGGGGGGTGGCTAGCGAGGTGGGGGGAGGGGGGTTGGTGAGGAGAGGCAGCAGCCGTGGTGTTTACCCTCTCCCCCTGTGAGCTCTTGCACTGAGCACTGCTCGGTGGCTTTGTGCGTTTCTACAACGTTCGTTCGTATCATTCGCGGCGGGGGGTGGAGAGGAGTTAGCGGCGGCCGCGACGGGTATGTTCCCCTCTTGAGGCCAGCCACGCCAACCCGCTCGCATGCGCCACGGTTCAGAAACTCTTCGCATCACCCTGAATCTTAACGTATTTTATATAATGTAGTCCGTTCAAAGCATTCTTGAAATTCGTATCAGTCGTAATCGTATTATCGAGATTCTGCTGTAGTCCATATGTTTGACTGGAGTGTGATGCATGCACAATGTCCTTCAGAAGATGTGGCGATTGCAAAATGGCTTTCATTCTGCAAAACGATTCTGAACCTGGAAAAAGAATGTAAACAAATGTTACGAGATGAACTGCGCATAACAGAACACATTCTTTTTACATAAAGAAATGTGAATAGTAAACTTGGATGTGAAAAAAATAAATTGGAAACAAATGTCAGCACAGCAACCAAGACTGTAGGGTAAGAAACGAAGTGAAGTTTCTTCAACTGGCATATTGCGACCATTGTAGCCCATCGCACACTTTTGAGTGTGTGTTGCAGGCTGATCAGCTTTTGCAAAAAAATTCCTCTAGAAATTATGTATTATCATACCCTCAATCATCCAGTCTCGTTCAGGGATCTCATGATAGCAAGAAGGATGGAGTGGGTCTGGGTGGTGGTGCACATTGATTGTGGCATATTATCATAAGCCATTTCGCCAGAAACAGCTTCTCATCACCACCACTGTTCGTAGCGCACCAATATAGGTGGCGAATAATAGTCTTCTTCCAGCCCAAAACAATGGTATGCTGCTTCAAGCAGCCCAAAGCTGTTAACTTCTTGAGCCCTATCAAAAGAATGCCATAGGTATAAACTAGTTTGTGCATGCTTAAATAGTAGCCTCTGCTAATAACTTACCTTTGGCAATGTGCCAAACATCAAACAGGTGGCGGACTTTGGGGTGGCAGCTTTTCATGAATGCCTTGATTTCACTATGGCGGGCGGTCACCAAGCTTGCTATCTTAATGCCTGCATCAATCGGGTGTTTCAATGCCCTTTCTAGGCCCTCCTTCTCCATCTGACTGCTTGAGGTGACTTCAGTAGACTGGGAAAAGAACAGGCAAAACATGAAATGAAATAAAGCAGCCAAAGGCATAAACACACTCGTGCAGTTTACTAAACCTGTCCATGGTCGGACTTCAGCGATGGTGGTGTACGCTTCCATACAACCTGCATAATTGCTGCAAATACAATGGAAGCTCTTTTATCTGAGTTTCCCTCTCTGCTGCTGGTGCTAGGGGCATGACGGATCTAGCCTTTCTTGGCAGCTTACTTCTGTGGCGGCAGCCAGCCCACATAGGTTTTCGCCGAAATATAAAAAATAATGCAGAGGGCTGATTTACTTCAAAAAAAAAACTTGAGCACAAGTAAAAAAAAGAAGTTCAAACTTGATAACATATTTTCTTCAAAAAGCTGGCTACTAAAAATTGTAAAAAAGGGAAATCGCCCTCCCGTTTCATAAAATTGGCAAGCGTAGAGGTGCGGGCTAGTTGGTTGCTCGTTGTGGATTAAACAACACAAATGTGCCCTCCATCTCTACCTATCTCTATTTATTTATGTGCTGTTTATTCCTTTATAAATTTAGGCTGAGTACATACATACTCAGGAATGGAGATACTGCACATATATTTCATATTTTCATCTCGCAGCATTTAGATACGACGCAAGGCTGGCTCACGACCTTATGAACAATCTCTTAGACAAGCTTAGGTGAATGCAAGCATTGGAAAGACAGACTCAACAGGTGAAAGTTTTGGCTTCCGATTTGCTGCTTAATGTGTGATTTCTCGAAGGGTGAGCTGCATGAACAGTCCATAAGCGAGTAATATATGCAAGTTAATTTTTATGCCATGACAAATATAAGCTGCCAGTGATTTAAAAGAACATGCCCAAAGGAACTAACACAGAGTGAATGTTGTAGCATTACATATACCTTTTTGCTTCATGGAAGAGTTCCCCGCAGGGGGCACCTGTTAAAGCAGGTGTTTGTGTGTTTTGTGCGACACCACGGACCCCGAGCACCCACGCTTAGCCGTGCGTGGCATCGCCGTGTCTGGGGAAAAGGGGATCCTGGTGGTTGAGCCGATGCCGAGTGTTTGGACCTTTAAGGCCCCTCGGCGGAGGCAACACACCACTTTGGCCCACGCTTCCCACAGACGGCACCTCCGGGCTGACCCACCCGGGGGAAATCGGCAGTCGCCTTTTCCTGTCCTCCACTTCATCTTTCACTTTCCTATCTCTTTTCTCAGCACTGTCCTGTCTCCTCCTCATTTCTTGTTTTTCCTTTTTTCTTGGCGGCGAGGGTTAACCTTGTGTGGAGTAGCTACCCTGAGTTGCCCATATTTGGTTATAGTGGCGGTGTACTGCTGGCGTGGGCAGGACTTCTTTCAAGTTCCTGTCCCGTCCCCTCGTTGGGCTCCATGGTGGGTGGCAGGCACAACTACCGAAAACACAAACCCTTTCATGGATTCTTTCTCCCAAACAAATGATCGCCCTCCAAGCAAACGAGGGCGGACCGATGCTACAAGCCATTTCTTTGTGAAAACAAAAGAGACTTTCCCAAAGTTCCATGTCATACATAGCGAAGAGCTAGAAAAACCCGCTCGAAAAATATCCCCTTTCATAGTGTCAAAGTGTCTCACTAAAGACCTGGGCCCTGGATACAAAGTATCAAAACTTGCAAATGGTGACCTCTTGCTAGAAGTACAAACTAAGTGCCAGTCCTCCAACCTGAAAAACATTGTGTCGCTTGGGGACATCCCCGTCGTCATCACTCCCCACCGATCCTTGAACATTGTAAAAGGAGTAATATCTGAGATAGACTTCATTGCTCTCACTGAAGATGAAATGGCAGAAGGACTAGCAGACCAAAACGTCATAGCGGTTCACAGAATAAAAATCCGAAAGGATAACAAGGAGATCCCTACAAAACATCTGGTTCTGACTTTCAATAGCTGCACCCTCCCAGAGTCAATTGAAGTTGGATACATCAAAATAAACGTCCGACCGTACATCCCAAATCCGAGGAGATGCTTCAACTGCCAGAAATACGGCCATGGTTCGCAAAGTTGCCGTGGCCGCAGAACTTGTGCGAAATGTGCTGCGAACGACCACAACTCTGATAACTGCACCGCAGACCCACGCTGTGCAAACTGTGAGGGGGATCACCCCGCATACTCTCGATCCTGCCAAAAATGGAAAGAAGAAAAGCAGATCATAACACTAAAAACAACAAAGAACATCACATACAAAGAGGCACGTACCCAGTACAACAAAACCAAGAACACTTTTCAGTTCACAGCGAAACCAAATCTCGCCGATGTGGTGCGACAGGGCGGGGCACCACAACGGCCTTCGGCACCTACCCAGACCTCAAACGAGGCTGAGGTAGTGCCATCCCCTGCCCTGGTGGAAGCAGCTCCCGCTCCTCCACCACCCCCAAAACAGGCTACGCGTCCCTCAGGGTCGGCGGGCCACAAGACCTCTGCCCACGAGGCAAGGTCTAAAAATAAGGAACACGTGCCTCTGGCACGTTCGTCCAGCACCTCAGACGAGGTAATGGACATAGGCCAGGACAGCTCTTTGCCGTCTTCGTCACAGAGACGGCGGAGCTCCTTGGAACGAACAAAAACAGACAAGGCCCGAATCACGGGCCCTGGAAAAAACTTAACTTAATCTCCAAGCTTTCAACAAAAAAAGATGGCATTCCTGGTACAGTGGAACTGTAGAGGACTTCTAAAGAATATTAATGACATAAAAGACATTCTAGATACAGTCTCGCCAGTTGCACTGTGCGTACAGGAAACAAATTTAGGTTGCATGCACTCGAATATACTGAAAAAATATCAAGTCTTCCGTCGAGATCGAGAGCAAGCAAGCAGGCTTTCGGGTGGTGCGGCCATCATATTGCAAAGTGGAGTTCCAGCTCAAGAACTGAAATTAAACACTCCCTTAGAAGCTGTAGCAGCCAGAATAATTGCCTTTAAAACTCTTACGGTGTGTTCTGTCTATATTCAACCAAATCTTAAAATAACACTCCATGATCTAGAAAACCTTTTTTTGCCAGCTACCAGAGCCCTACCTAGTAGTAGGAGATTTTAATGCACACTCTCCTTTGTGGGGAAGTGAAAAAAGTGATACACGTGGACAGCTTATCGAGGATTTTATTCTTAGTTCAGACATTTGCTTATTGAACTCCTGTGAGCCCACGTACTGTTCACCAAGGACAGGAAAAATGAGTTTTTTAGATTTGGCTTTTAGTTCACCTTCCCTTTTTAATGATTTTAAATGGGATGTTCTGAACAACCCGTATAGTAGCGACCACCTGCCAGCAATAATCAGCTTATCATCCTCACCATCACTCATGCCGACCAAACCGAAACGGTGGAAACTTCACTTAGCAGATTGGGAGCTTTTTAAAGTAGAGGCGAATCTAGGAGCAGTTTTTACAGATGCCCTTAGTGTCGACAGAATAAATGAGTTGTTCACGACTTGCATTATCACTGCCGCTCACCTCGCCATTCCACAGTCCTTAGGTGTGGTGCGACAAAAACACAAGACGTGGTGGTCTCGGGAATGTAAGGAGGCCAAAAAGCGACAAAATAAAGCATGGGGTGTTTTCCGAAGGTACCCTACACACGAAAATCTTACAGCTTTTAAAAAGGCCAAAGCTAAAGCTCGATACATCCGTCGCAACTCTGAAAAAGAATCCTGGCAGAAGTATGTCACGTCAATAAATAGCTCAATGACGTCTAAAAAAATGTGGGAACAAGTTCGTAAACTCAGTGGAAACTTTTCCCCGTTTACAATTCCCATCCTCACAGCCCCTGGTGTTCAGACTAGCATAGAAGAACAGGCCAATATACTAGGCGAACATTTCGCACACGTTTCAAGTTCGTCACACTACACAGAAACATTCCTAAAATACAAAAACATAGCTGAGAAACAAAAACTCCCAACAAGTGGTGGCAGAAATGAATCATATAATAGTTTTATTACACTCCAAGAAGTAAAGAACGTCCTTGCTGCTGGAAAACAGACTGCGCCTGGTCCTGACGAAATTCATTACGAAATGCTGGCTCATTTATCCGAATCCTCTGTAGAGGCACTTGTGAAATTCTTTAACAAAATTTGGACTCTGGGTAAACTCCCGGAGGCTTGGAAACAAGCCGTTATTGTTCCGTTTCTGAAACCAGGAAAGCCGCCGACCTCAGCGGGCAGTTACAGACCCATAGCTCTGACCAGCTGTTTAGCAAAATGTTTTGAAAGTGTTTTAAACATCCGACTAACTTTCATCTTAGAATCTCATAAACTTCTTAATGTTCATCAGTGTGGTTTTAAAAAAGGGTGTGCAACGACCGACCACTTAGTGCGTCTTGAAAATACTGTCAGGGAAGCGTTCATACATAAACAAAATTGCCTTGCCGTTTTCTTTGACATGGAAAAGGCATACGATACGACTTGGAGGTTCGGGATCCTACGCGATATAGCAGGTTTGGGCATCCGAGGCCGGATGCTAAATGTTCTGAAGGACTTTCTATCAGGTCGTTCATTTCAAGTACGTCTCGGTACCACCTTCTCGAGGAACTTTATTCAAGAGAATGGGGTACCTCAGGGGTGCATTTTAAGTACAACTTTGTTTATTGTAAAAATGAATTCTATTAGCAAGGTAATCCCAAAATCCATTATGTTCTCGCTGTATGTCGACGACCTTCAAATAGCCTGCACATCCTCAAACATATCAATTTGTGAAAGACAAGTACAATTAACAGTAAATAAACTAGACTCATGGGCTTTTAAAAATGGGTTTAAATTTTCCCCACAGAAAACCGTGGCAGTAATGTTCTCGCTGAAACGAGGTATACAGATCAATCCCAAGTTACACTTAAATGGGATTGAGTTGCCAGTAAAGAGCGAACATAAATTTTTGGGTGTAACGTTCGACAGAAAACTAACATTCCCGCCTCACATAAACATCCTAAAGAGGAAAGCCATAAAATCTCTAAACATACTGAAGGTTCTCTCTCGGAAACACTGGGGGTCTGATAGGGCGTGTCTTCTACATATATATCGATCTGTTGTGCGGTCTAGCTTGGACTACGGGTCCATAGTCTACGGGTCAGCTAGACCATCATACCTAAGGAAATTGGACCCGGTACATAACTTAGGTTTACGCCTTTCTTGTGGCGCTTACAGAACATCCCCTGTTGATAGTCTGTATGCAGAGACGAATGAGCCTCCGCTGAAAGATAGAAGGGCTTCACTTACATGTGCTTATGTCCTTAGAATAAGGTCACAGAAAAAACACCTCTGCTATCCAATAGTCTCAACATGCCGCTCACGAGTAATTTTCACAAATAAACCACAAGCGACGAGGCCACTGATAATGCGTTTCGAAAACATTTGCAGTGAGTTAGAAATTCTGGACACCTTGCCCGACACTGCACCAAAAAACAGCCCCCTACCCCCATGGTACAAACTTCCAAATGTCTGTGATCTCACTCTAACACACTTCAACAAAAGCCAAACTCCTAAAGAGCATATAATACAAGAATTTCGCACAATAAAAGAAAAGTACAGTAATTATACAGAGTTTTATACAGATAGATCAAAAACTTCTACTTATGTTGGCTGTGCCGTAGTTGAAGAGAACTGGGAACAAATAATTAGGCTTCCTCAGTGCGCATCAATCTTTACAGCTGAATCCTGTGCTATCCTGACAGCTGTAGAAAAAATAGTGAATGAAGGCATTTGTAACAGTGTCATCTACACCGATTCGTTGAGTGTACTGA
>JAJIZL010048851.1:834-15697 GCA_023969395.1 Amblyomma maculatum
AACGCCGCCGATGCCGACGCAAACAATATGATACCCTCGCTTCCGCAGCGCCAAGAACAGGTCTAGCCGTGGGAAGGTGGTCACGTATTCGTCGACGTGCCGGGGCCTACGTGAAAATACCGGCCCGTCGGCAACTGAAGAGCACCCTATCCGCCACACAGGAACAGGGGGGGGGGGACCCTCCCCTCCTCTTTCTGCATGGCGGCGACGGTGTTCTATGCAGTCACGTTATCTTGACTCTCTAGCGGCGTCAGCGGCATCCAGCGGTATCAGTCGGTCGCTGCTAGCGCTGGGGGATGAAAGGGGGGCGGAGCTGGTTACGAGGCCGACGCCGACGCGAAGCCCAGGAACGGACGCTAAAGAGCTGCGCTCCAAAACGCGGTGCGCATCCCAGTCTTGCTAACATCTCACGCGTCAGCTGCGCCGTGAAGTTCGTTCCCTGATCTGAACAGACTACCTCAGGTATGCCTGTGCGGCTGAAAATCGTAAGCAAGGCGTCGCATGTTGCCCTATAGCGGTTAAGGATCGCAAACAGACTACCTTCGGCCACCGCGTGCACAAGTCAACGAGGCAGAGAGCGTACCTATGACCCCTGCTCGACGGAACATCGAGCGGCCCTATTATATCGACATTTACGACCTGAAACGGATGGTCGGGTCTGGTGAGAAGTGTGATGGGAACCCTGTCTTTAATTCGCCTGTCTGAGCGGACTTGACAGCCGTGACATGTCCTGCAGTGTCGCGTTACGTCCCCTTCTAAGCCTGGCCAGAAAAAGCTGTACTTAATTCTGGTCTTTGTCTTCCGTGGCCCCAAATGGCCTCCCCAAAGGGACTCATGCGCAAGCCAGAGCACCTCTTCGCGCCTGCTAAGGGGTAGCAGGAGCTTCACTTTGCTACCGGAGATCGAGTTCCAGTGATACAACAAGCCGTCTGAAACAAACATGCCTGCCTTCCCTGCCTTTGCGTCAGCCCACTCTTTCTTTAAGGTTTCGTCTGATACTTGGTCGGATCTCAATACCTGGCGCTGTTTTAGGGCTGCGTCCGCGTCATCCTGGATCGAGATTACATCTTCCTTCTCGCTTTCTTCCAGATCTACTTCACAGGGCTGTTCCGTCGCCACACCCTGCTCACCACTCATTAGTTTGTCTGCCTCAGGCCCCGCCGCTTGCTCCTCGTGTGATGTAGAGCTCAGCTTCGCGCTCTGCTCCGCCATGGTGACAGACGCGTTAACTGCTTCAGACAGAGGGCAGGCCTTATTCATAACAAGTGCCTCGTAACGACTGTCTATCTCCGAAAGCAGTTCCCAATCCTCCCTGGAGAGCAAACAATCCACTCCCTCCGCCAGCTTATCAGAAAGCGCGCATACAATGTCTACTGCCTCGGGCCCTGCTATGTGTGCGGTGGGCCGCCTGATGCTTACCGCAAGAGTGACCAGTTTTGCGTTAACCATCTCCCCAAAGGCCGAAACTAGCTTTATCGAGCCGGATGGCTCCCGACATATACTTGGCACGAGGCCTTCCCTAACCACGGTTATCTCGCTACCGGTATCAATTATAGCTGTCGCCGGTATCCCTGCGCACTCAATCTCCACCTGCTGTAGCTTCGATTTGCGTACCTCGTCGAATGACTCGGGCGTTTTCATCTCTGCTACTAGGGTTGTCTGGGAGGTTACTGACGCCGGTGTTTCGCATGCCTCTACGTTGGCTCCAGCTACTTTTTGAGCTCGAGCGCGTTTCTCCTTCTTCTGCACGTTTTGTGAAGCGCGAGGGCATTCCTTGGCTCGGTGGCCAGATGCGCGGCACTCATAACACTGAATTGGCCGTTTGCTATCATTGTTCGCCGCTTGCGGGGGTCCCTTCGGTTTTTCCGCATACACAACATTTTGTTTCACTGCGCGCTCCTTGCCCTTAGCCTGTTTGAACGTTTGGAGAACGTCGGATATTTCATCCGGTTTTAGCCACCTCTCCTCCTCACGAAGACGCACATACTCTAAGCAATCAGGGCTCAAGCTACACTTTATGCGATCTGCGATGATCAATGATACCAGGTCGTCTTTGGTTTCTACGTCCCGTGACCGAAGGTAGTACTGAAAGTACGTCTTAGTGCGCGAGGTGAACTGCGCCCAAGTTTCATCGCGGCGTTTCGTCGCGCGCTCAAAGCGTTCGAGGTATTCTGAGGGGTTAAGCTTCAGCTCCTTTAAAACGGCTGTTTTTACCGACTCGTAGCTGCCACACTCATCATCCCCGAGGTCACGGAGTAGGTACCTGACACGCTCAGCTAGTGCTGGCATGATTAAGTGAACGCGGCTTTCGTTTGGCACCTTGTACGTCGTGAAAATTCTCTCGACTTCCTCGAACCATAACGGCACGTCCGCGTCACACGGCAGCTTCAGTCCCTTAAGGACTTTAGCGCATTGGGAGACTGGATCGGGCCCCATTCGACGCTGATCGTCAATGTCTGACCTTACAGACGTCTGCCCGCTTCCCGCTTTCGCCATTGCAACCGCTGGATCTAGCCCAAGTTTCTGTAACTCTAGGCGTTCCTGTGAAAGAATTTAAAATTTTTCCAGCTCAAAGTATAGTTCCATGCGGCGAATTGCAACCGCATCGGATACCGACATCTCCGCTACTTCCCGTAGCGCTCCTGCCACAGGCTGCGTTGTCGCTTGCTGCGACTGCTCGCTGTCATCTGTTATATCTCCCCCTGTCTCTCTCTCCGACGCTCGCCATCATGCTCCGTGTTAAAACCATACGCCACTTTACACTTGAGCCATAGCCACTTCAAAAAAACGCAAGAAATCCCGCTTACCCGTGCTGGTGTCGCCAGTTGGGGCCTCCGTCCCTTGGTGCCGCAGCCTCGTCGGAGTCCTTTCCCAGAACGCTGCCTCTGGTTCGGGGCCTGGATCACCTTGCTGCTTCTGGCTGGACGTGCTGACGCTTGTTGCCTAGTGGGTTCAAAGGGCCTGGGTGCTCTGGTCGCTGGTTGCCGAACCTTGTCGTGCTGCGCCAGTGATGTTTAACTGATACTGACAATCTTCTGCAGGTAGAGGAGAACTCGACAGGTTGCGCAAGTTGAGAAAGTAGGAGACGATGATCTGATGATGGTCAGGAGGAGATATATATTTACAGAAGCAAAATAGTATACATAGGCAAAGTTACAGCAACAAGTCGCACAGACAACTGTAACTTAAAAGAAAATGAAGACTCTCACACAGAGAAGTCAATTTACAGGCCCTTACTTTCCTACCGAGCGTTTCAGTTAAAATCTAGGGGGTGTAAATACGTGCTAAGCACGGAGCCTCAATCTTGACTGTCGAACATGGTCCGAGGACCGCTTTTTGATACCAGACATCAACAAAGACCCAAGGGTGGTCACCTTAGGTGATCCGCCCCGAAAATGAAGCAGCCAATCAAATTATTTAAAAACATGCCACAACCCCCGTGGGTTGGGACTAATCTTGGACCCAGGTCCTTAATTACGCCAAATAAAAATACAACATTCAAAACACACACTCTCTCCACTCACTGGTCCCCAAACCCTCTCACACGGCGCCTGTCTTTGCCTCCCCTCCTCAGCGTGTTTGCGACGCGACCTTGCAGCTGGCGCCTTTGTGAAAGAAACGCCGCGGGGGATCTGGAGACTAGGCCACCCAGCCGTCCCGTTCGAGGAAAAGGGGGAGGGGGGGCACTGTCCCAGAGCAGTGTACAGTCGCCGTTGCTCGGACCCAATGTCTCGCGGCACAGCGGGAGGCCGCTGGGCTGATTGCCTACTTGGGAGGGCCAAGGGTCGCGCCTATTGTCGCCTTCTGCAGGACATTTAGTGAGCGCTTGTGGCAGTGCAAAAAGCTTCATTAACGGCGTCTCCCTGCACCCATGCTTGGCGCCACGGCGGGACATCGCTGGACGAGTTGGCCGTAAAGTGGTTCGCAGAAGCGTGCTGCTGTTGTTCCCGGCCGATAAGGATGCGTCTGCCGTTCGCTTCTTGGCGACGCCCTGGGGCGAAGAGGCGAAACAAACCAAGCCTCCCGCGCGCCCGCGCGCCCGCGCCCAAGAAAAGAGGAGAAAAGGAGAAAAAAAACAACAACAGCGCTCGCTCCTTGGCCTCGGCGCGTGGGGGGTTCGACCGCCAGCTCGACTCCACGTGCGAGTCGCTTTTCACTGCGGCCTTAGAGCTAGGAACAACTCACCCTTAACTATCCGGCTGGAGATCCTTGTCTTATACAATATATAGCACTGATAATCTTCCAAATTGCCTGGAAAATTTTTCGACCAACTTGCAAGTTGCTGACGGGTCTGCTAAAATATTTAAAACTGGGGAGCAGAGAGTATCTCGAAGTGCCAGTAATAATAAATAGACGGATGAAAAATATTCTATGCAGGTACGATGCTGGGATTAAAACTTTTGCACATGACGGGTTCCAAACAAGTGTCAGATCATACATGTACATATATTATTGTCAAATTTGCTCCGATAAATCTCTCGACAGTAATATTGCCTGTACCAGCAAAGGACTTTACTACTTCCAACAGCTGCTGATGGCATGGCTGTAAGGATACTGCCCGGAAATTCGCTGGTTCCTTGCTAAACGCGTAGCGTTAATTTAGAAAAGGAGCCTTAAGGAATACCTCCCGGCCTACTATTGGCATCCCATTATGTGCTAATTATTCACTTTTGTCACATTTTCTACTTCGACTAAATCTTGGGAAAGTACTGCATTCCCTCGGATACAATGAAAACAAAAAATAAATAAATCCATTTAAAAAGTTGGCTTCTCCTCACAACTCTTAAGCCTCCTGTCTATGACCTCAAGAAAGCGCCGTTTTATGGTATATAATTAAACGGCGCTTTTTTATACATTATATATGATGTATAACAAGGCATCATCGTCTAAGGCTCATATCAACATGCATCGTATACAGTACGCAGGCGAAATCGACCGTAATTATTTTGTGGCTCTCAGATATCCAAATCTACGCGCGGGCCATCTTGTCATCATCCAGCGGGAAATACGCCGCCTTGAACAAATATTTATCGCTGCATTCGCTCCTTCATTAAGGATGTTTTTACTATGGATGGACAAAAAGTACAATCATCCACGGATGGCGGAATCAGCCTCAATTTCACTGCCATATTTAGCTTTTCTTATAGGTATTTTATGCAGCACGAACTCTAATCCCAGAGAAATAAAAATTCGATCATTCAAGCCCTGTATAATGAGGTAAAAGTTCATCAGGCTAGCAGTTAATTATAGAGCACCTTGTATGGAGTAGTGTATCACGTATGACAACCTTTTGTCAGCGATGCGAGGCGCAACGAGTTCCGCAAGTTTATCAAAGCTACTCAGTGACACGCGCAGGAAGCTACGGATAGGATAACATGAATATTGATGACAGCACAGTCGCTCGTACGATTTAGGTCAGATATAAAAATCACCGGCCTCAAAGTTATCGTGAACATATTCTCTGTTGTACTCCACGCCACAGTCACGAAGTGGCAAAAGTGCCTGGTCCAGTCTGTCGCAATCTTTCAAGGACGGGTGCCCTCACCACCACCTCCGCCGAGATAATAAGGGAAGTTCAGAACTTCGCAGTTCTTCTAGCATGGCCTTTACGGAGCTGCAGAGGAGATTGGACCAATCTCCTTCCCTTCCCGAATGCTAGCCATCATGCTAGCGGTGCCTGCTGAATGACAAAAAACTGGCACAGGGCTAGAAGGCAGCGGGAGGAGAAAAAAAAAGTCGCGCGAACTGCTGTAGTTCACGCGACATATCGTGAGGTCTCCATACTGCTGTGGGACCTTGATGTCTTCGTGAAAGAGCGAAAAAGAGCTGTGATTCCGCCGTGGCGGTAGCCGAGATGAGAACAGGTTCTGTATATTTTTCCGGTGACTGTATTCGCTGCGATCATCGCTTTCTGTACTTGCGCGAACCGACCTTAACCCTCGTCGCTTCTGCGCAACAAGACTACCTTTCTAACTTCTCGGCTTCAGTTTTACGTAGGCGACCTCATCTCTGAGCAGGAACAGACGTAGATGCAACTACCCACTATCGATCAAAACAACAGCTCATACGAGCGCCCCGAATTGTATATGTGGCTTACTTTTTGTAACGGGTGGTCTTTACGAAAAAAAAAAAAAAAACTCCGCAATTGCCCTAACCGTATTACGTACGGTGTCCCTATAGTATATACTACTCTATTTCCCTGATGCTGGTGTGGGCCTTCTGCTTCGTACTGGGAAATCACAGCGGGGTGGATAAGGTCATTCGAAAGATATAGAGGCAAACGAAGAAAAAAAAATGAGTAAAATCGGGGCATGCATAACCACTGTCCTTGACAAGTCTTTCATCGGGCGTCGTTTTGGCGCTTTTTATGATGATGATGATGACTATTCGTCGTTGTACTACAGTAATCTAGAAGACAACCTTCTATTGTATATATTTTGCGAGGAGGGGCACACGAAATGCTTGGCCTCAAAGAAGGGCGATTACTTAAGTTATATACTGCTCGCACACCATTAGTTGCAATAGCACCGCATCATCACGAGGCTTTCCCAGTGAGCAGTGCATGCCGCAGTGAATATAGCAGTGGGGTAAATAGGATGATCAGCGGAAATGTAATCTGCTACTTCCTGAACTCTTATTTATGTAATTGGTTTCTCATAATACCTACTAATAATGTGCGAGTCGTAAGGCAATGCATAGAAAAGGCCCACCCTTATTCGTAGAGAGTGCCACATTGCTACAGGACTTATTCGATTCACTTTATAGTAAACGGGCATCTGTGAAGTCCCGTGCCAATAGACTCTTCTGCGAAGCAAGACTGTTCGAAGTCCTCGATGTTTCTTTTTGCCTTTTCCTGCAGCCGTTCTATATGAGTGTTCTAAGCACTAGTAGTATCCATGGCTTTCCTTTTCTCGAGAATGAGGTCGAAATGCTTGCAATACTTATCATATTGTTTTTTTTTGCACTTACAAGACCAGCATAGACACATTTGTATTCAAGATAGAACACTCACGGTTCGTCTCTGGCGCTCACAAGATTCACTCTAAAAGTTCTGGTCTTTGGATTGGTTCATGAAGCTCAACACCACCCCTATATACAGCAGTGGAATGCTCATGCATGTGTGGCCTGAAAATATCTGGGCGTTCCACGGCATCCATTTATGTGCACATTACTGGAGAAAACGGATCATTTTCGTTTAGTGATTAGCTCCTATCTTTGTCCACCATCGCCTTCGAATCTTTAGTCACTCCCAGGCCAGCAACGTATCTCTGGCGGCAAAAAAAAAAAATATTGTCGGTTCCAGGGCCCCACTGCGCGAGGTACGTATTACGTACAGCGTTTTCAGCGGATGTTCGCAACATCTATTTTGTCAATTAATATTGCGCCAATAAAACGTGATAACCTACTCAGGCCTGCTTTCGAAGGGATGTTAATGCTGAGTGGTGTAGCGTATTTCGCTTTGAATGTTTGAATCTCTTGAGATGTGTGTTCTCTTTGCTGTGGTGTACTGTAAGATACTTGAAGGAGCTAGTCCCACGTAGCAAGTTGTTTACTGTTGCAGTCGCAGCTGTCAGTGCCCCCTGAATTGGGCCAAGGACATAAATAGTCATGTTTAAACTGCTTTTCTCGTGGCACTTTTTTCACTCTAAAGTGAGCAAAAATAAAGAAAACATCGTAGCTTAGGCATTTAGTTACCCGTTTCTTCTTTCGCCATTGTTTAGAGCATTGCTGCAAGCTAACTTTACGATTCTGCTCCTCAACATAAAGGTTTCCTCAAATTTTACTGACTGCCCCATGTTATTAATAATTATACAGGAAGTTTATATTTTGGTGCGGTTTTTGGTAGTCCGGTTTTTGATTGAGTACTTATATTCTGTTTCCGCACGAGTGTTTACACAAAATGGATAATAGTGCGCTTTACGTCGCCATTGTATATAGTATGCAGAAGCGAGTGTTCAAAATGACGATTTCATCGTGCACGTAAACGGGTTTTATTAAATTATACCCTAAAATCTCCTTTAAACATATGCCTCAATATGAAAAATATTTTGTATCTTCGGTCACCTGTCGTCTCTGTGAAGTGAAGGAAGCAATCGAACACTGTTAAAGTAATAACAAAAATGCTGTTCTCTTTTTTGGACGTACTGTAAAGATCTTTGAGAAAAGACATGATTCTCACTGGACTCGTAGCTGGTGGAAGAGGCGCATGTTGGATTCCTACGCTGAATCTGTTGAGCCACTCAGAACTTTTAGCCAGGTATAATGTTCCAGTATTTATGAAGAAAATCGCTTTCAATCAGACTGTCTTCCGCTGTTGACCCGGCGTTTACCCTTCCCATCGTATCAGTTGTATATTTTGTGAAGACAGCGCAACTGGGCAAAGGATGAGCGCTTTTTACATAGTATGTATAATATACAACATTCTACACATATATTAAATACCGTGTATGTAAAAACGTCATTGACTGAGTGTACGCGGGCTTCTCTCGCAAAGTGATTGTGGCGAAATCGATTCGTTCGCAGTGCAAGGCTTTTTACTCCTTTGCTTACCGCTGATTTTCGCTAACCACTACGTCGACGCCGGCTTTTCTGCGAAACGGTACCCATAACGCTGTGCCATTCAAGAAGGACCGTTCTCCTGCGAGGACTCCGGGAG
Source organism: Amblyomma maculatum (assembly GCA_023969395.1). Lineage (NCBI taxonomy): Eukaryota > Metazoa > Arthropoda > Arachnida > Ixodida > Ixodidae > Amblyomma > Amblyomma maculatum. Next base: position 9,491 of record JAJIZL010048851.1, read on the forward strand.
GCCGCGATTGAAGGTTGTCTCGCGCTTCCTTCGTACTGCACCATTGAAGTGTTTTCACTGCAGTACGACTATAACGGATATTACGAGCAACACCAAACACTGACACGGCAGCCAGATTTCTCACCGATTTCCATCTGGGGACGATATTGGTCGTTTCCTTCAAGTGGCTGAAGCAAAACAAGCGAATGGAAGTTTTTTCAGGAAACATTTCACCGCGGTTGAGTTGCCCCTTTTAATTCCCATTGTGCGTGTATGTGCATGCACATGTGCATAACTTATGCGCTCATAACTTATGCGCGCATGTGCATAAGTTATGAGCGGGATTGGTATGGTTGCCTAGGTAGAACCGGAGGATTGAGCGGGACCCCGAGGGAGGAACGCTCGGACAGCAGCGTGAGCGGTCTCGTTCCCCTCCACCGCCTGGTGGGCAGACACCCATATAGCATGTTTTTTACTGGTTGCCAAATCCGAATTTTTTGTATGTGCCAATAATATGCGGTCAAGTGGCACTATCCTACCCCGCACGTAATTTCGGCAGGCCTGTTGCAAGTCCGAAATTATGTAGGTTGCGTCACAGTGGGTGGCGGCCAGTGCAATCGCCACTTCCTCCAACATTAGCGCGTAGTTAATTTTTACTGAGAGCCCGTTCACCTGCCTTCCTTCGTGCACAACAGCAAAGGTGCAGATGCTATCCTCGGAGGGACCCGCTGCATCACGTAATATTTGTGTGTGTGTGTGTGTGTGTGTGTGCGCGCGTGTGTGTGTGTGTGTGTGCGTGTGCGTGTGCGTGTGCGTGTGCGCGTGCGCGTGCGCGTGCGTGTGCGACAAAAGAACACACACACAGCTTGTATACATCACCAATGCCACTCTGAGGATGTGAAAAAAGAAAAGGACACTGATTTTACTCAGCGCTTCATTCGGAGCGTTTTTGTACAAAACTGTTAGGCAAGAAATCACTGCGAGAGATCTCCACCTTTCAGCTGCAATGGGATAAACAACGGTTATAAGAAAACAGATTCGAACTGCTTAAGAGTGAGCATGGCTTGGGCAATGCAGTTTTTTCATCCACTGCGTTTTATTGGAACCATCAGCACTGCCTTGCTTGCGCAGTCAAACGCACTTGCACGCCAGGGTGCAGTTCATGCAGGAAGACAATCCGTAGATTGCGAGTCCTTCCTCGTCACCACGGTCTTTGTCTTCGGGCTACTGTCGACGGCGGTCGAACGGTTTGCAGTTGGCGGCATCGCGTCGGCATGCTCTAAACTGAGCTAGGGCGGCGCATGTGGCAGACTTCTTTCCTCTGCCGACGCTCTGACCTGGGGCATGTTGTCGAGGAGCAGTAAGCGGACAAAGCGGCGCTGCATGACCAACGCCTCACGGTGGAGGCGGAAATTTTGGTGAACGGCGTCCAAGATGTACTGGCACATTTTTACGTAGGTGACGCAGGAAGCGAGACATAACAGCACGATCGGGATGTTGCGGAACACCACGACCAACGACAGGCATGTCGCGGTCAACAGCACGACGATCCAAATGAGAAGAAGGCAAATCATACTCATGATGCTCAGGCGGATGTCGAGCCCGATCAGATAGGGCATCCACTCGAAGACCCCTATGGGCGCCCATTCAACCTGCACAGAGGATGGTGGCGGTGGTTGTGGCAGCAGCTTTGGATTCACACAGATGTAATGCATTTTAGAACACTACGTAAAAGTTAGGAGGACACAAATTCGTGGGGGAAAAATCTGCTTTGCCTCGCTAATGAGCCAGGCAATATTTTTCTTGAGCAGCGTCTTTCACTTCGTTATTTCAATAGTTTTATTGCGAAAGCAATACTACGCCAGCTCTAATCGCTCATCACTGTGTGCCGTGTCTATGTCCCTGGTCCCTCATAAAAATTCAGCCTGCCATGAAGTCCAAATTCACGTTACACCTATACTACGGGCAGAAGCTCCCAACTCAGGTCGCTCCTTTTATACGGGAGGGTGATATCAGAATCAACCTACCAGAACCATTTGCATTCTCGTTACCCCTACGACACGCAGGTACGTAGGGGAATAATGTAGCAGGCAAAAGAAGTTTCCACCATGGCTTTCGCAATTCAACAGGGGTTAACCAGAGTTGAACCACAACAAATCTTATGGTAATATCCTTTTTTCTGCCACTTAGAATACTTTTGTTCGCAAATCCGCATCCACTAAACATTTTTGCATGGCTGTATAGGAGGGCACAAACAATTTCAGAGCACTCTTGTAACGTTTAAACATTTCCGCTGGTTCTGTATAGAGGATGCGACAGTCACTTGGGTCCATACGCGAGCGTAGCAGCGGAATGTGCTAAAAACATTTAAAAAGTACTTGCTTATATTGGCTAGATAAAACACGAAAAAAAGTTTGTCATCAGGCATCTTCCATATTATTATGACTGGGGCTGTAGATGCAACTATGTGTTCTGAAGCATCGCAGTCCGAAGTGTACTAGCGTGGAATGCGGATAAAAACATTGGAAATCTGATATTTTTTTGTAAACACTTCTGCATCGGCAGAGCATTGATATAAAATGCGTTGTTGGCGCGTCACAAATATGCTCCCCGGCCACGGAAATACTAAGGACGCATGCAAATTTTGATTTTTGTCTCGCATCTAATGGTTACAACTGCCGCACAAAATGTAACGGAGTGTGTTTTCCGCTACAAATATTAAGCAAGTGAAAGCGTCCCGGGGAGAGATCTGCGGATATGTAAATTTTGTGTTGCGTCTTTATGCCTTACGCGGAACACATGCTCATAGACTTCTCATTGGAAAAAGATTGTCGGGGGGTGGGGGGGGGGGTAGCCACTTGAGTGAGGAATGGGACGCTACCATTACATGCGACGCGGGTACAGGCTTCTGTTACACTGGCCCGGAAACTAGGCTGTAGCCCTTTTGCTTAAGTGTCTTTAACCCGTATAGCTGGTTGTGAATCCAAACTATCACTACCACCAGACTCCTTCAATGCTCCTACTGGCCATGAAACCCCCGACGAAGTTTGATGCGTGGATAAAAGCGGCCGCTAGGGGCGCCCCTACCGATCGAGGGGTTGTAAAATCTGGCTGCCGCTGCGCCGTATGGTACAGCTGCACCTAAAACTCTATTTTTATGCCCGTGTTACTATTACACACTTTTATTACTTTACGTGAAATTGAAGTCGATGTAATGGAGGAGGAGAAAACATTTATTTATGATGATATGATTTGGGAAGGGAGGTGCGTTTTGTTGTGGAGCTGAGTGGCAGACCCTATTTCGGGACGCCATGTGCCGCCGCCGCTGTCAGAGCTCTCTGAACCAGGACACGCTGGGCCTCCAGGTCCGAGCTGAACAGGGCCGCCTCCCAGCCCTCCCTAGTTGGCAGTTTTATAACTTTTATTTTTGTATTTTGCTGGCAGGCCCACACCATGTGGTATAGGTCAGCATACTGCCCGCAGAATTTGCACCTACCGTGAATGTCGGGTCCATGTGTTTTAGTATGGCGGGATTTAGAAAACGCCCGGGTTGGAGCCGTCTAAGGTGACCCTTCTCAGATCTGTCGAGACCATTGGCGGGTCCCGGGAGTGCCCTCCTGCAGAGGCGTAAATAATTTGTAATGTCCGCATAAGTTATGAGCGGGATTGGTATGGTTGCCTAGGTAGAACCGGAGGATTGAGCGGGACCCCGAGGGAGGAACGCTCGGACAGCCGCGTGAGCGGTCTCGTTCCCCTCCACTACCTGGTGGGCAGACACCAATATGGCATGTTTTTTACTGGTAGCCAAATCTGAATTTTTTGTATGTGCCAATAATATGCGGGCAAGTGGCACTTTCCTACCCCGCACGTAATTTCGGCAGGCCTGTTGCGAGTCCGAAATTATGTAGGCTGCGTCACAGTGGGTGGCGGCCAGTGCAATCGCCACTTCCTCCAACATTAGCGCGTCGTTAATTTTTACTGAGAGCCCGTCCACCTGCCTTCCTTCGTGCACAACAGCAAAGGTGCAGATGCTATCCTCGGAGAGACCCGCTGCATCACGTAATATCTGCCTGTTTTACTGCCATAGTTATTTTGTATAAATTTTGCCCTGGCTTCACGCTTCCCCTGATTATACTCGCAATTCATGTTTTTGAGGAGCGGCTTAACCGGCAAATTATTTTTTCACACTTCCGGGATGTCCACTCTGTTTTCTGTGGTGGGGAGAATCCCTAGATTAAGGTCTCGGAGGACTTGCCTGCCGGTTCTGGTCCCCTACAGCCTAGCAATTTGTCCCCTGCAGATCCGCTCATGCAATCTGCTTGCCGTTTAAACGAAGGAAGCGCTGCCTGCAGAGGCACAGCTGGCTCCTCTATGCGCGCCCGTACGTATGCGTGTGGCTTTCTGATGCATTCATTGGCAGACTGAAACATTACCGAAAGGAGTGGTGTGCTTATTAAATTACAACCCATGACGCTTAGCGGTGTGCTCTAAGCCAAAGATCGTGAAGCTCTGTTTGCATGTTTTGACAATGGTTAAGCAATGGTTTGGCTATAATGCACTCGTCAGTAGCTAACCAATGATATAGCACTAATGTACCATGTTTGCATTACAAAGGTCTACAATTAATATTGTGAAAGAAGGCCAGGTCGAGACGGCAAGGTTGTGACGGCAAGGCAAGGGATGCTGTGTCTAGCGTTTGAATTCGATGGTGAACCCAAGTGCATGCCGCAGCCGGCGCCGCGGGAAGATGACGATGGTATGTACAAATGAAAGAAGGAAATCAATGGAAGGCTCACAATATCGCCAATTACTAACAAAACTATCAGATTATACCTGCTTTCACCAGTACCTATAAAATGATATCCTACACTATGTATAATACATTGCAGTTAATTATTTATTAACTATATAAGTTATTACCAGATTGTAGTCATTATACTTGCTCTCGTAAAATGGCTGTGCGCGTTAAAATACATAGTTCATTATTTTGGTCATGAGCTCAATCATAATTACTCATTGCTCTGTTAACTTCATATACTTCTTCTGAGCACTGCTGTTGTAAGCAGGGACGTATACATGCAACGCACGTGGCTTAGCAGACAGACTAAGTGCGATTTGACCTGTTGCTGGCTTAAAAGTCACCGCGGGGCATATGCTGCCGATTTCTGAGTTAGTACCGCTAGAGGAGTACAGCTTGCTTTCTGAAAAGGAGCAAGCGCCTCCACATCTTATGTTCAAACTTTGGCGCTCACCAGCGATTAGCTTTGCAGAGAAGTTCACTCCCGCCTTCCCGCTGGCCCTTTCTAGGAAGACGGAAAGAGGTGGCCCAATGCGAATACGCAGCGCAGGATACGGGCCTCCGATTTCGGGGTCAGAGAAGGGTTAATTCGCAATGTTGAGCGCTGCGGTTGCCTTGACCTTATAGTGAAGTTCTGGCAATAGTGACCTCAAATAGACGGCTTCTTGCATCGCAGCACGTGTGGATATTTAGCAGAAAGCGCCAACCTGACCCCGACCGCTGAGCAATACTGCAGGCAGCTGGCAGCGTCGCTTGAAGATGACATATTCAGCTGTTCTATTTTGTGCTAATGCCACCGAGCTCGCTTTCTGATCGAGCAGTTAAAGAACAGCTTTTGCTCAAACTCCTTAAACGGTCAAAGGAGATGTCGTTAGCGGGAAGCAAGCTGATCACGTAGTCCACATACTGCGACTATTCCCATGCCGAAGACTGTATCCTTGGCGCTTTTTGCAAATTCCATTGTAGAGTGTAAATCCATAAATCTACATATGACACTAAACAGAACAGGATATGTTCGATAATGAGAGTATAGCTTGCGTTGTATCGCGCGAGAACGAGCAGTATACAGCCATACAGCCATTTGGATACTCAAGCTAAACAATAGTACTTGCGTGCGGTCTAGTTTGGTTAGATAATTCTGACGACCTGGCAGCTCACAAACAAATAACAAATAACAGTCAGTTGGTAGTGAGCGCATGATCGGCGTGAAAGTCTTGCTGTAATCTGTTGTGTGTGTGTGTGAGTGTGTGAGTGTGTGAGTGTGTGAGTGTGTGAGTGTGTGAGTGTGTGTGTGTGTGAGTGTGTGAGTGAGTGTGTGAGTGTGTGAGTGAGTGTGTGAGTGTGAGAGTGAGTGTGTGAGTGTGAGAGTGTGAGTGTGAGTGTGAGTGTGAGTGTGAGAGTGTGAGTGTGAGTGTGAGAGTGTGAGTGTG
>JAJIZL010048862.1:11377-54426 GCA_023969395.1 Amblyomma maculatum
CGGCCGTTTAGAGTGGTCAGCGACCACCACTCACTCTGTTGGTTAGCGAACCTTAAAGATCCTTCAGGCAGGTTAGCCCGCTGGAGTCTCCGCTTACAGGAGTTCGACGTCACTATTGTGTACAAGCCCGGCAAGAAACACAGTGACGCTGACTGCCTATCCCGAAACCCTATCCCGTGCTCTTCAAGTGAAACAGATGACTCCGTCTTTCTCGGCGCTCTCTCGACGCCAGATCTCGCTCAACAGCAGCGAGACGACACCGAACTGCGGCCCCTCATCGATTACCTCGAAGGAACCGCCTCATCGCCTCCTCGCCTTTTCACGAGTGGCCTGTCGTCATTCTGCTTGCGTGACGGCGTCCTCTACAAGAAAAACTACGCTTCCACAGACATTCAGTATCTGCTGGTTGTCCCAACGCCGCTCCGTACCGACGTTTTGCAGGCATGCCACGACGAGCTTTCTGCCGGACATCTCGGTTTTTAGCGCACCTTGGCACGAGTACGACAAAAGTACTACTGGCCCAAGCTTGCCGCTATGGTTCAGCGCTATGTTAGGACGTGCCGTGATTGCCAACGTCGGAAGATACCACCTGTCAAGCCGACCGGCATGCTGCAGCCTATTGTTCCTCCGCGAGTACCTTTTCACCAAGTCGGTATGGACTTGCTCGGCCCATTTCCTACGTCATCATTGGGTAACAGGTACATTATAGTCGCCACAGATTATCTAACCCGCTATTGTGAGACGAAAGCTCTTCCCAGCGGCACGTCTACTGATATTGCGAACTTTTTCATCTTTAATCTGGTCCTTCGTCACGGTGCCCCTGCGATCGTTTTAACTGACAGAGGCACGGCATTTACTTCAGCTCTAACCCAGGAAGTGATGCGGCTCAGTGGCACTTGTCATCGCAGAACAACAGCTTACCACCCTCAGACGAATGGCCTTACTGAACGACTCAATAAGACCATCGCCGATATGCTTTCTATGTACGTCAACGAAGATCATAAGAACTGGGACCAAATACTACCGTATGCAACATTTGCTTATAACACCGCCGTCCAGGAAACGACCCGCTTTACACCGTTTCGTTTGGTGTACGGTCGCGAAGCTGTTACCATGCTGGATGCAATGCTACTGCCAGATGTTGCCCAACCATCGATTGCCGGTGCCGACCAATTCGTCCAGCATGCCGAGGCCGCTCGCCAGCTGGCTAGACTGAGAGTCTGGACACAGCAAGGTAAAGATGCTCGACGGTATAACCTTCGTCACAGGGAGGTAATTTACAACCCTGGCGATCAGGTTTGGGTGTGGACACCTGTTCGCCAGCGGGGTCGCTCCGAGAAGCTTCTGCGCCGCTACTTCGGCCCGTACGAAGTACAACGCAAACTCAGCGACGTCACCTACGAAGTGACCCCGCAAGGAACTGTTCGCTCATCCCGACGGCAAGCACAATCGGAAGTCGTACATGTCGCCATGATGAAGCCCTTCTACTCCCGCTAGGTCAAGCTACATGTGTTTTTTTTTTCTATGCTTCCTTTAACTACTTGATGTGAACGCGCATCCTCGCCGACTACGTTTATCCTCAACCTCGCCACTCGGCATCGGGACGATGCCTTTTCCACCGGGAGGGGCAATGCCGCAATATCATCGTACTGGCGCCGCCATGTGGCGAGCTCGGGAGACTGGCACGCGCTCGTCTTTGCTCTCGGTGCTCGCCCGCCATTCGGTTCCGTGCCTGATCTTGCCGGTGCTTTTACTTAATCCTAAGTAAACCTGCTGAACCAGTTTCACTGGCTTCTGTGACAATATTATATAAAGAAATCAAAAGCTTAAATGGCGAGGTTTGTTTGATTTGCTCAATAGAAAAGGTGGAAGCGTGGTGTACCACATGGCAAATGACTACTATTTCAAAGAAAACGATCGCTATACCAGTTACACGAATACGACACCCTTTAAACCTTTCTTACAGCATCAATGGTAACAATCTATCTACGGTCAGCAGCTACAAATACTTTGGTCTTGTAATTACATTTGACCTCAGATGGAACGAACATTTATCTTATATTAAAAAAAGGCAATGCGCAAGCTTGGTTACTTGAGGAGGTCGCTGCAACAGTCGACACAAGAAATCCGCCTCTTAGCGTACAAAACATATATTAGATAAATTCTAGAGTACGACTCAATAGTATAGGACCCATACACCAGAAAAAATATTACACAGCTCGAAAGCATCCAAAGAAACTCGGTTAGGTTTGTATTTCATTGCATTAGCTGGCAGGTACCTCCGACAGATCTTGTAAAGTAAGCAAACTTGGATACGCTTAAATTGCGACGGTATAAGACAGACTGACATGCATGCATTTACTTTATCACGATATGCTGGGACTAGATAAGGATGTGTACATTATTTCAGTTTATAGGCGCCCTACACGATGAAATCATCAAAAACAAAAAATTGGAGTTTCCTTGCAGAACTGACGTATTTAAATACTCGTTTTTTCTAAGGGCAGTGAGTGAGTGGAATTCACTCACCACTAGTACAGTGGAATGCCCGACCATCCAGTCATTCTGTGGCATGCTCGACAACATCTTGACTGCGTACTCTACCTTTGAGATATTATACACAAGCCTTAGAGTGCTCCGTTTTCTTACCCGTTATATTTCGTACATTTCATTTCCTGCTCAAGCGTTCGAGCATGCGTGGTGTATTTTCAAATATCACTACAACTTCCATGCCATTTATGCGCCATGTACTCTATGTCACATTTTATTTTCGCCTCCATTCTTAGTGCTTGATTTCTTCCCTCGATCGTTTTTTGTTGTTTTTTTTTTTGATAGCTGGAATTGTCAGCTGAACTTGCTCAGATCAAAAAGTGTTTGATCGTGTTAGGCTGGTAAATTTATCTGCACCTCTCCTAAGCAAACTTACTTCTTGTGGTCGTTATATCACTGCCTTTTTGTTTTGTGGAATTCTTGTAATGCCTTTCCTGTTGTTCATTTTTGTTCCCGTATCTTGTTCTGCCCACTCCTGCCAAAGGTCCGAGACTGAGGCCGGTAGTATATTGTAAATAAATAAGTAAACAAATAAATAAACAAATAGAATTATAAACGATTGAATAATAAATAAAAGAAAAATCAAGGTAAGTTGCCAGCTAAAGTGAGTCGGACAGTACCGCAAACCGGTTTGGAACGGTTCCTACGGTTTCTTCTGGTTCCGCTTCAGTTCCAAGATGACGGAAGAAATTCGGGTTCGGTTCGGCTCCGATTCTAGGCGAAACTTTGGGTTCGAGTTCCGTCTGCGAATGAATGTCATAAATGTTCAAGACTGAATGTCATAAATTTATACGATCAAACGAGTTTAAAAATGATATATTTGGCTGAATTACAGGCGCATTTATTTTTGCCACGCTCTGTAATCTAGTTTCGCGCTTTGCCCCAAAAATTAAAAAGTATGTTGCCCATTCAATCAGCTGAATTATCTTCGTCATGCTTTCCATCCGAGCATTTTTGGGGCAGTAGCTGGTATTCTACGTATACAACTCATGACCTGTTCTTTTCCGTACCGTCGAAAAATGTAACTAAAGACCACAACACCCAAGAAAAGAATTATTGAGATAGCAAATAATAAAGAAAATGGCATTTTAAAATTTGCTTATTCTTAAAATTCTCAGTGATGTTTCTTGGGGAATAATGCATCGCGCCTCCTATACCGCAACGTAGAGGTTGTTAGCCAGAATAGCATCTTAGGCTTGTTGGTTTTCCATCCTGAGGTAACAGCGCAAAAAGCTCGTTGTGTCATCTCCTCGTCTTGTGCTCCCGTCCACGCCTTGCGTTGTTGACTCAGGATCGAGGTTGTGAAGAGCTTGAGAAAAAATATCACCTTCACAATTTCCCAGATGTCCCTTTTAGCACTTTCAGTCAGGGAGGACTGAATTTCGCTTTGTAATGCCTGCTGGGAGCAGTGGTGCAGTAATGCCTGGATATGATATAGCTTACTCACTTTATCAAGAGAATAGAATAGAATTTCATGCATCAAGTGTTTCGAAGCTGGCCAGAGTAGGAGAGCTCAGATATGAGTTTATTATGTTCTTGAGGCCTCGATTCATTTGTCCGAAGAACATATCCCCAAAAATAAACATTTTCTCCTGATAAATATTCTCAGCCATGAGAGACTGAGTGGCCAGATGTGATCATTTGCAAATGCAAACTGTGATTCTTACAACGATCTACGAAAATATCGATTCTGAAAGGCCGCTATCGACGCCGCAGAATATTGGACGAGAAAATTGGTAGGCTAAACTGGGAGAGAAGACTTTTGTCAGTGAAGAGACATTCCCCTTAAGGTCGCCCAGGAAGGCCTACAGAAATACTAAAATCCACTGACCATATATCTTGGCGGCAGATGGAAACTATTATAATATTAGCAATGCTGCGTCATCAAAATAGTCCTGGATAAAAAAACAAGAAAATTAAATTCTTTGGGCACATCATTTATATTAGGACATGTTCAAGCCCTTCTCATCGCGTAGATTATTGTACATTTGCAAGAGATTACGAAGCATAGGATCTTTCTAGTTCGTTTCTATTCTATAAAGAGCATTGGAGCCCAAACAAAAGCAAGAAAAGAAAGAGAAAAAAATGAAAACGTTTTTTTTTTCTCACAACAGCGGGAAACCTGGCGGCACACGGAAACTATTGTCAAACTATCACTGCAACGTCATCATGACGGCTACCGGATCAGACCGAAGCGACATCTTGACGGGTTTGTTCAGACATTCATCCGCCTTGTACTACGACAGTAAACAATTACCGGGTAACATGGGCTCCGGTAGCCCAAATTCAAAATGTCGTTTGCTTCAGTAACGTGGCTAAAAAGCAAGAATAAAATATTTTTTATGCGAACGCCGACAATTCCAATTGGGACCAGATCCTTCCCTTCGTTACTTACGCATATAACATCGTGACACCACTGGATTCTCTCCATTCTGTCTCATATTTACGGGCGTGAGCCGCACTGCCCAATGGACACACTTCTTCCCTGCCCCGCTAATGTTTCCGAATCGACGCCCCTCTCCAACGCCGTCAGGTCCCAAGAAGAATGCCGTCAGCTCAGCCGCTGCCTTACGTCAGAAGCCAAGCGGCAACAAAAACACCACCGTGACACCGTCGAGGCTTCGTCATATCTTCTTGGTGTGGTTCTGGGTGCCTTCCGCAATCCCTGGCCTTTCAAAGTTTCTTGCTCGGTACCGCGGCCCATGCTGGGTCCCTCGGCAAATATCCGAAATCCAACTGCGTACTTCAGCCCGTCGCGCCCTCTGCGGACTTGCGTCGCTGGGGCCGCGAAACAGCCCATGTCAACCGAATGAAGCCCTACCACGACCCCTCTATGCTTTCCGCACCATAAGTCGCCAGGATGGGGGGAGGGGGGGGGGGGAATGTACTGTGCTAATCGTCATTGATTCAGCCACCAACATGCAACGGAGTGTTGGTGCGACAAAGACGAAAAAGTGCGCCGGGCGTACAGCCGCAAGGTCCTCTTGGCCAGGGCAATCCATCTGAACTACACTAATAAACGCAGTATTGCAGTTGCTATATTAGAGCCCGTCTTTTGTAGACTGCAAAATGGCAGCATTTGCCTGAAATTGATATGTTCCTGCCTGCGCGTGTCCTCGTCATATTGTAGGTGTAATCCTTATACGATTAGATAACTTCTTCCGTTAGCCCCCAGTAGCCTATTAAAGAAGGAATAAAGGGCATTATTAAAAGAAAACCACGAACACGTGCCATAACACGTGAAAAGTATGCCACGAGTGAACAGTCAACACCAGTTCAGAATACTTACCAGCGGACGTGTGATGCCATTGTAATGTATTACCAGCACCAAATGAACCTTGGAACAAACTTAATCAATACAACAAAACAGCATTAGCCAGGACAGCGCATTGCTCTCGGATGCTAATGTTTAATATTATGCGGAGTACTCTATTTCGAAGAGGTATCAAACAGTCCTTTACTTCTCTTTAGAGCAGATAATATCTATGCATTCTCCCTTGATACTTTCATTTTATGGCTCGCATTTCAATTTGTATAGTACACTATTGTGACCACCCATCGCTGAGTGTTTATGGTGTTACGCTTCTAGGCGTGCTGGTACCAGGACAAGACGGTCCTTACGCTAATGGTTGTGAGACCGACTCGCATATATTTTGAGTTCGAGCAACTATTTGCAAAAACGGGCGGAGCAGTTAGGTACTTTCACAGTCCACCCACGTCTGTGTAGCATGATTGCCCTTGATGATTTGCTCTTATTATCGTTTGTATTAGGAAATGACGCTCGATTTACATTAAATTTTATCAGTAAGTCTTCTAAGAGCTCCTCTCTTATATTCCAGGCTCTAATAAAAACATTCACGGTATATCATAACAGCGCGATGAGCTATGCAAAGGTGTAACAAATGGTTAATGTCTTTCGGAAAAAAAGTGGAAATGAAGAAAACTTTGAGAGCACTGCAGAGACTGCATTGGCGAAATGCCAAAGCCTGAGCGTTGCTACTGCCCACGGCACATCCCTCACCCCGTGTACGGCTTTTACTAGCAATGTCAGGGATCGTGCTTAGAGTAGACATTGTCTTTCCTTGGCGCACGCTCGCTGCAGTGCTCCTGTAAGGGTGGAATCGGAGGGAACACCGTCTCTCCTGTCGCATGTCGTTTCTTGGCTGGAGTTCGTTGCACTGCTCCAGGGCTCCAGCAAGTAAGGGATTTGCGGGAAGGCGTCGTTCCTGGCGTGTTGCGTTGTCATTGCCAGGTGACATTCTCAGTAATTTGGCTGTCATGCGACCTTGACACATGATACTCTCATAGCCACGTGACATTTTCATGCAACTTGACCGTAATGTTACCTTGTCATGGAATACGCTTTGAGCAACGTTACATTTGTGATCCAGTTTGGGACACATGACTCACTTTTTTTCACCCACAAGTCATGACCATCATTCGTGACTTTTGCATGATGCAACACAATCTTTACCCATGTCTTCAGCCATGACTCCTCCCTACAAAACCTGACACGACGATGACAATGACATGACATACTTTTTTATGTAGCGTGTGCCGTACACATTCAGGTATGACTAATAATTCCACAGTCTGATGACGTCATATCACGCGTTACATTTGGTTTTCACTTATTGCAGACACATTCGATGCCTACATAGCTTAGCAAGGCTTTCGCCTTAATTGGTCATCGCCTTAATTAGTCGATGATCCGCAGCAGACATGCAGGCGGAGAAAAATTTCGAGAGCACTGGAGAATCCGCAGTGGAGAAATGCGAGCGACTGAGGTACATCGCGTGCACCTTGTCGAGTAGAACAAGCATTCCGTTCAGCGCATCAAAGCTCACCGGCGTTCTATAATTTGTTCACAGGAAAGGAAAGACGCAGTATCGGTTAATCCCGGAATCCAGCTGCTATCACTCCCACTGCAGAGAAGAAGAATTATGTGCGTTTCGGGATGCCGGGCGTGACGCAGTTATTTAAAGCGCTCGGCAAGGGATCCGAGGGTGGAGGTTCGATCTCCGGTGAAGACAGGATTTTTGTTTTCTGATGGTGTTATCGGGATGATCGACAAGTAGAATCCCATGGTATTCCGCGGAATCGTGGGCGCACGGACGGACAGGATGGTGAGTCATGAGCCATAAAAGGCTTTCGTCTTAAGAGCAAGCTTTTGGGCTGCTCATATGAATTGCAATATCGGGCAGCGCTGCGGAAAGAACAAAATATGTCACTAGAAAAGTCCACCGCAAAGTGACATGTGATGTTGAGTACAAAAGTATATGGACCACGCCTTTTCCTTCTAACATTCCTCATGCGCTGCCTCACAAACTGGAGCTGAATAATTTGAAGACTAGCGAAGAGGGGACATTTGCATATCCTATAGGAAAGGACAATCACAAATAGAACTGAATAGCTGTGATTTTCTACAAGCGCACAGGCTGTCCTCAAGTTCTTAATTAAAATGTCACTGTGAATTATATCACTGTGAAGCTGAATTAAAATGTCACTGTGAAAAAAAAAATCTGAAATTTCAAAACAATACACTTTTTTTTAAGCCTCTGCAAAATGCACAGTTGCGAACATTGCATTAAATGAGCTACGTTGAGTGATGACCTCGTCGCAATGGCGTACTATTATCGAGTAAAATTCAGCTTCCAAAGGGAGATAGTTCTTGCAGGCGTTCTTGGTTCTGTGATCATTTCGCCTCAGCATGCCTCTCTTGGCCCCATTTGGGGACAAATCATGGTCGGAAAAGCAGAACGGCTGCTTTTGAAAGCCAGTATCGTGGACTGAAAACAAGGATTCGAAAGCTAGAAAACGATTTCTGCTTCGCCCGCCGTCGGCTGGAGAATCGTCGCTCTACCAGCATCGAGCTCCACGGAAATCATCTCAACAAGGCAAGGAGAATGGCTGGTGATGTTACTAGATTAGTGTCTTATTGTACAGCATTTCACCACAACTACACAACTTGCTTTTCTCTCAATGCGCGTCGGAGGCCTCGGATGCGTTGATACATTTTAATTGAACAAAGACTCAATTATGAACCATCTCCAGTCCTGAAATGTTTCTTTTTCGATATTTACCTGCCTTCAATTCTTTGTTTCGTAGATGTCTGTAAGGTTCCTCTGCAGAAGATTCAGAATGCTGACATTTTTCACCGTTTCCTTCAACCCCGATACAATGCCAACGATATATGTGCCTCGTCACATGCCAATTTAAATAAGCTCTGCTTCTCGCTTGATGTTTTACTTACCCCTCAAAGCTGGCGCATTCATTTTCACCTTGTCCTGTAGGTGAAGATAACCATTTCATCACTTGATAGTGACTGCGCTGTATCTCATTGATCTCATCTTTATTCTTTAAGCGAGCAGGTGTCTCCTCACTCGCACGTTATCTTTGTATAGACGGGAGTCTTCTCCTCAAGGTCTACATTGGTGAGGAGCAGGTGACGGAAGGAGGGAATATGGCTGCTTTCATTACGAGAGAGATGGTAGTTCTTAGGACATATAGCTGACATATCCGCTTCACAGGCTATAGAAAATCAAGGCATCCATCCGCTCGCCCGCAATTACCATGCAGGTTTATGAAAAAATACCTTTGTAAGGTATTTCCTTACACCTTGAATATTTCGGGGGAAGAAAACGACTTTTTTCCTCTTTTGTACTCGCTTTAGAAGAGGATAGAGATAGAAAACGCAAAAACTTCAAAAAGTAGTGTTTCACACAGTGCCACCTGACATGCCCTCTTTTGTAGCTTGAAAACTATCTATTGCCGACTGTCTCATGTCAAAGCATTCGTATCAACAATCATCCATGTCAGTCGCAAATGGGTCATTTTAAACACGAAATCATCCGCGTCCCATGAAAGCAGCTCGTCGCGGTTAGAGTATATCAGAACAATGCTGCACAATATGCATGCAGGTGTGGAAAAATTACTTTAGGTTTACCCAAAGCCCAACATACTAATTACTTGGCGCGCTGATGTTTCAGCATTTCTCTACCCACTAGGGAAGGCTCACTCATATGCAAACCAAATTGCATTGCTTTTTATTCGTCCTCTTGTGTTTTAGTACCTTCCGTGATACAATGCTAGCATAGAGGTAGGAATTGCAGAGTTCGCTGGAGTTTACTTTGACCAACTGCGCAAATGTTCTATACACATTTCTGAACGTTCAATCAGGCGCACAGAATTCCGCGGTATTTCACTAGGTTTGTGTAACCATGGAAGTAGGGTAGAAGAATCTTGTCCAAGGTCAGGCAACGATCTTGACGGCAACCTATCTTACAACGCGGGATATACGTCCCCCTTCCTCCTCCTCCCCTTTCTCGCGGTCACTGCGATGGCAATAACACTTAAACGAGGGTCGTTCACGCGAGTCAATACGGAGAAGGGGTTTTCCCGGTGCTCGCCGTCCGCCGGATGACCGGACAAGCGATGAAGGACACGGCGGCACGTGGCGCGCAGAGTGATATATAAGCTGGGCTACTGGGAGCTCCAGAGCACACAGCTCTCTTGCCTTCTTCCCTCCAAGAGCCAAAGGTGAGTCTGGGCCGTGGACATGGCCTGTCTACTTTTTAACCCCACTGGGCCACTGTGCTTATTAACAACCATGCTCATTAGTCGTGGTTCACTCTTGCATATTTAGCTATAATTCCAAAATTTCCATATAACAGACTGACAATGATGTTCACTCTGCAGTTCTTGCCAGATATTAAATATTAGTTCACTTTTCTTTTTCTCTCGCTGTTATGTTTGCGCCTCTGCGCAATTTAGAGCAGAACGTGAACGTTGAAGATGCCATAATATGTGATAACTACAGATTATCGCAATAAACCACGCCGTCAAAGGGCATAGAGTATAAAACGATTCAAAGCTGCGCACTACGAATGGAAATTTTGGTAACTACGTCCTTAGTGCACGAAGACACGTCACCGCACGATCACTTACGACTCGGTCTCCTGCCTGAGAGTGGAGAACGATGTACTAGTGCGCTACAGCCTCTCAGGGCGACATTCGTATACACCGTTTCTTTCTTTTTCAAAACGCGCAGAACCAATCCAAGCAGCCATGATGAGCACCAAGTCCCTCCTGGTCACCCTGGTGGTGCTCGCCGCCCTGTGCAGCCTAGCCGCCGCCCAATTCGGCTACGGTGGATTCGGACGCGGCTACGGAGGAGGCTTCGGCCGCGGATACGGGGGCTACGGAGGCTATGGCCGGGGCTTCGGAGGATACGGAGGCTATGGCCGTGGATACGGAGGCTACGGAGGCTACGGTCGCGGCTTCTACGGTTGAGCCTGTGACATTTTGTGCATAAACCAAGAAATTCCAAACGTGTGCTGAAGTGAGTTTCGAGTGAAGTAAATTATTTATTTCACGCAAAAACATCGTACATGTTTTATTCTAAGTTGCAAGATTTAACCTTTCGGCTGATTTTTATTGATGTTACCTCCGCAAACAATTAGGGGTAGGGAGGCGCTCTTATGCATCTCCTTTGATTGTGTACGTTGCGTTTGTAAGGTTATAGATGATAGATGCTCTGCGTGGGCATATGTATTTATTTCATTTACTTATATCAACATACTGTCAACCACACTGGGGTTAATTGTTACAGGAGTGCACAATGCATTGGATTTAGAAACACTGAAGAAACGTAAACTTGAAAGATGCACATTGGACGCAGACAAGAAAATGCGAGATATAGAGAACCGTACATAACAGGCTTGACTATTTCCCACAAGTGGATACATTTTATACTTCAAGAAACTCACGATTGTATCCCACAGGATGTATAAAAGCAGATATTCAATGTTGACAAATTACGCCAAACAGGCAGAACAAAGAAAGGAGATGAA
Source organism: Amblyomma maculatum (assembly GCA_023969395.1). Taxonomy (NCBI): domain Eukaryota; kingdom Metazoa; phylum Arthropoda; class Arachnida; order Ixodida; family Ixodidae; genus Amblyomma; species Amblyomma maculatum. The sequence goes on from JAJIZL010048862.1 coordinate 22,780, forward strand.
GGCCTAAAAACATTTGCACAAGGCTGGCATAGCTAATCCTAAATATGCGATCCATAGCTCCGTTAAGCATCACTAACGCTTTACTTTAAACAGCGGCCGAGTTCGCTGGCAATTTCTTCTGCCTTCATTCACGGGGTAAATAATCGCGCTTTTCGGACACTGACTGGCCATGGTGAGTGTGGAAAAGCGAGTGGCAGCGCAGCACCTCGTGTGATAGAGGAGCGGCTACTTAAACGAACGCCGTATATAGCTGCGTTTCTCATGCCGCATCACCTGGTATGTCATCACAGCCGCACGTCCACTCCGCAGACGGCTGGAAATGAAATGCTCCACAGACGACCTCTCAAGTCCTTCCTCGAAGAGTACAGCTGCGGCTCTAAAACATTGATGCAAGGAAATCTGGCTACGTATAGCTAAATGCGAAGACATTACGTCTTAGTCGAGTTTCATCTGCTTAAAGTTTTGCTGAGACGTATGCTGAGACGTATGCTGAGACTACGAGAGGCATGCTGTGTGCGAAAAAAAAATCTTATGACATCAGCCATAATCCTGTGGGATGACTGGCTGCTTCACAGATCTGGTACAAATTGTGAGGAATGCAAATAATTGGAGGTGCTAGAGTCGTCTGCTAGAATACGCTTCGCAAGCTATGCGCTAACGTAGCAGGTGTAGGCTGTTCGAAAAGCGAAATAATGCGGCGCGACGCCTGAATGCCATACAAAGTATCGTTGCATTACTATTTTGCCGATGAAACATGCGCCACATGGAGCTCTGCCTCCAAGTGGCCCGTCGGAAGCGATCGGGGAGGAGGGAGGTAGAGAAGGAGCCTTTAACAGCTTAACGGGAGTAGTCAGATACTCAGCTTACAGGCGCCAAAAAATGGCCCCAGTTTTCATTCGCATCATTTTATTGCACGCCATCCAGTAATGAAATCTTAGAGAGGCCATTGCAATCCGAGGTGCAAAGAAAACATTGTGGGGGAAGTGAAGCGCCTTCGCAAGGACTACTGTTATTCCTATGCATCGCTTCTCCCCCTTTGTCTCACACGTCGTGGGATCCATATCGAATTAACTATTTGACGCCGGCCGGGTAGAGTAGGAAATTCTCATTTTTGTGCAATCTTTTCGTTTCCCGGATGGTACAAGCTTTTGGAGGCCGACTTCACGCATGCCGAGCGGTTTTCGAAGTCAGCGGCACAGTTGGCATGCCGAAGGAATGCGAGGTTGTCTGCACTATTATTGTGCACTTAGCGGCACGCGGGAAAACGCGCTGATGGTACTGAAAGCACGGAATTGCCACAGAAGAGTTTCCAATTGGGCGAGGATGAGCTGTCACGTCCGGTTTCGAAAACTGTAACATAATGGCCTCTCATTGTCTCATGCAATTTCGGTGGCAAGAAAACGGCCATAGGGACGTCTTTATGACTGTCATAGAGTCTCCACCTACTGCATGGACGCTATTTCGCATACAGCGGCTTTAGGGTGTTTAAGGAGCCTTAAGATCAGAGTTTAAAACCGGAACTAAACCTAAAATCGGAATAGTACCCGAAATTTTTTCCGTCATCTTGAAAGTGAATTTGAATCGGAACGAATCGGAGCATCCTTTCCGAACCGGTCCAGGACACTGTTCCGACCCACGTTTGCTGCTAGTTTATTTCGATAATTTTTCTAACATTTTTAGTCACTGCTTCTATAGTGCTGTTCGCACTTATTTTCAAAGATCGCACTGTATAGCGCCAACACCACAAAGATCTCGAAACATTGTCGACAGAAAAAAGAGGAGAACAAAAGGACAATATACTACGGCATGCAGCGCGCCATACACCTTGTTATTTGTTTGAATCATTGATATGATGTATTCTTACCATATTGTTTGTGCTCAATAAGCGTTTTGTTTTCAAAAATTTGGGCTTCGTGTTTTACTCCCTCTATGAAATGTTACAATAGCCTCTAGCTATAGTAAATAAGGGCGAAAAAAACTCCGAATCTCTAGACGTCAGCCTTGAGTGGGAACCGTCATAAACATGCTCTGTTATGCAGCCATATTGTTCCTGTCTTGCAGCAGACGGAGACCTTGTCGGCTTGGGTTGGTCGTAGTCCTTATTCTTGTTTACGCGTGCGGTGCAAGTATTCCTATTCCCTGGCCAACTTCTGATTAATCCAGACAGCCAAGAGGTTATGGTGCATTTCACTTCCGAGCATTTTTTTTTATTTCATTGGGGCATTATTTTGTTCACAATGATTTACGAAAGTTCGGAAACGAGCTCGAACGATCGCTAATCCATCAGTCCTCTGTACAACGCAAAAAAATGCGTCAGCTATTGCCACTGCCTCATCGGGGATACCGAATAATGTTCCTTCTTTTCGCTTTAAACAGAACACATAGTAAATGACTGGAAAAAAAAAGAGGTTGCAACTCAGCAATCCTGACGGCCGTGTAATCTGAGTGCCCTCGCAATCATCAGTTGACGTCACAAGGGCGGGGTGCTACGAACACGGTTACGTGTCACCCCAATCTGCTGCGAGCGATATCGCAGACCCGTTATTATTTCGTTAAGATTATATAATTCAAGCTGAGCTCTTAAACATGACAGGAATTGTCGAATACACACCCTAAATACATCTCGCTATGCAATCTTTTTATCTCCCCAAAGTAACAAACAGCTGTGCACGACAGTATCAAATGACCAATTTCCCAGCAATCCTGGCATTGCCGGTGTCGGCATTGGCCTTGTAATCGAAACACCAAGTGGCATGTCTCCCGCAGGCTGTACTTGGTAGTTTGCAGGATACATGGCCATCAGATGGTGCGACCTCACGAGACCAGATTACGTGAACGATGAAGTTGACAGGAGCTACCATTTAGTGGGCCATTTTGAGATGATAGTACGATGAGGCAGAACCTTTCGGGATTACATCGCGAGACACGCTACCCCCAGGCCACCGAGCCCTATTTGCATTGCTTGGCTGAAGTTTAAGTTCGTATATAAGTACGTGGAATTTTCACTTGTGCACTTGAAGTTGTTGCTTTACATTACGACTGTGTGGATAAGGACCATGGTTTAGGTTACAGTGGCCCAAATTAATGTTTTTATGGTTAAGCCAGTGGCGAAGTGCATGCATGCGAACAAGAATTAGCAAGCGTAGCTGCAGACGATAACTATTAAATTGGTCACTTACCACAATTAAAATGGGAGCGAGGGTGGATAAGCGTTCCTCATAACAAATGCGCATTATTACGCTCATTATCTTAGACACTGCTACGCTGTGCGGCGCTATGGCGATCATTTTTTCGTGATCTCTGTTTTATCCTCAGTGGCGGTGAGCGAACTACATTTACAATAATGTTGTTCTCTATTTTTTTAATTAGGATGGTATATTCTTCTGGATGCATCTTGACAGTCCGAACTTGTACAGGGTCGTCCACTTCTAGCTAGAACACGGTCACTGCTTTTAAAGCAACATTGTATCTGACGCAGGCAGATATCGATGCAAAGCGATGCAAGCACACAGAGACACGGATGTGCTGCTTCACATGGCCAGCCACTTTAGATTACTGCGTGGCCGGGTCGGATGCAATGTTGCTTTAAAAGCAGTGACCGTGTTCTAGATAGAAGTGGACGAGGCTGTACATAACCCGAGAGTTAGCGGCGCAGAGTATCAGAACCTGTCCGCTTTATGAAACTGCAGTGCTTGTTTCGGACGCAAAATAATACTCAGCTCGAGCAAAATTAATGAGAACAATACAGATGTCTCCAAATGCGCAGCAGCGACCAAGGACACTCTATATATGCACGAGAAGTTGAGATTCAGAACCGCTCTTCGTCAAAGTTTTGCTTCCTTGAATATTTGATGACGCCATTAAGTTTGTCCTACTCTAGCTAGTGTTTTTAATGCTCTTAACTGGGCTAGTTGGTGAACGCATTCAGGCATGGTGCTAGCGCACAAGGAGGACACACACTGCGGGTAGGCGGACAGGACAAACGCTAGACTTGCAACTGAAATTTGAATCTGAAACTGAAACTGAATAAATTTCAGTTGCACGTCCAGCGTTTGTCCTGTCCGCCTACCCGCAGCGTGTGTCCTCCTTGTGCGATAGCACCATGCCTGAAGTAGTGTCTTTAACTTCTCGATATAAAGGGCGCTAGTTTGCAGACATCAAGGAAAGGTGTTAATGCTGCCGTCAAAAAAAGCAATCATTATGTGCAGTCTTTATCACAGCTATAATTTTATTCAGGGTAGGAAATAAATGGAGAGACAAAATAAGCCTGATGAATAAATGCGGGCAATACAATTACCAGGTGCCAATCCAGGTGACAGTGTCCAGGTTGGTTTTTGATAGCACGTAAAGGGCGCAACGAAGTTCTTATCGCTACATACGACTTTATGGCTTCCTTACATGACAATCGCAACCGATTAGTGGGTGGAATATTTTGAAGACGTCGTCGTATAAAAAACACGAAAGCGTTGCATTTATACATAAGAACAACGCGTTAAGTTGATAATAATGATGAAATACTGACAACAGAAGTAGAGACTGCCTGTTTATTGCGCGGAGTGTTTCATGTGGTTACATGAGGGATCGAGGGATCCATTGTCTTAAATAATTCGGGATCACCAAAAGTTTAATACCCCTTCCGCAAGAATTTATATATTACCCATACACATAGAGCCTTGATTCACTCTACTAAGTACCATTCATGGAACGAAGGCACCACACAAAAAAATGTCGAATGCAGCACGGAGTATATATATATACACGTTCTCTCTGTCTTGCCTTGTGTGTTGCGATCGTTCATTTTTGCGCTCTCTGCAATGAGTCGCCCCTAGCCAAGCACCCTATTTGATTGTTGAAGGAAGAAAATGTGTGCGGGACTATTTAGCCCGGTTAGGGCAATTGCGTATTATGTGCGCTGGCCTTTCATTTTTACTCCTGCTTTCTGGTCTCACATACTAATTACCATTCAGTAATTAATTCTGCGTCATGGAAAACACAATCCACATTTTGATTAATACCCCTCTGTAATCAAGCCGGAAGAACTTGCTTATATTGTCTGGGAGGTCTTTTCTTTCTCTCGTATTGTTCCTCTGCGAACATTGTTCACGTAGGTATATGCCGCGAAGCGCTATAGCATGACAGTGTTGTTACTATACAGATTTGAAAGTATTTCGAATCGCAAAACTTCGCTGTGCATTTTTGATTGTTTCTTGAAGTGCAAATGCACAAAAAATGAGAGAAGTTGACTATTCAGAGAGAATGGCGAAGTAACTTTCGCGGGCTTGCAAGAGACGATATTTGAATTCCCTTTTCCGGCAACTGTTTTAATGATTTATTTTAATAAATGGGCCGAAAGGCGCAAAACCAAGATATTCCATTATGATGGGCAGGGTCTCTTTATTCTGAACGATTAGCCTGGTTCAAGAAAAATAGCGCCGGGACAGAAAGGGACGTGAAAGGACACACACAGGCGCTAACTTCCAACAACTAATTGTGAACCATGCGCAATAAATATACAAGAAGTGGCCATATATTGCGCAGGCACAAGAGGACAAACAATTTAAATAGTTTTGCTTGCAAAAGCTTTGATAAACGGCCAATGTCAAGTCGTTTTTTGAGCTCCTGAAAAGCTGCAGAAACTCTGCAAGTTGACAAGGCCTGGCCCTTCGAAAACGGGTGCGTGTACTACGAAGCATGTAACCACGTTCGTTGAATGTAGGGAATCATTTGAGTACAGCATACCATCGACATGCGGCAAGAAGTATATATCTCAGAGTGGAATATGCCTGGGCGAAGGCCTTTGCGAGCATGTTACAATGTAAATAAAAAAGAGGAGGTTTTCTTGGTGCACACTGCAGAAACTGCCACGATTGCGTAACTGCATATGAACCATACAATGTCATAACCAATAACCCTAGAAGATTTACCCGATAAATGATCGAAGCAAAAGCCATAGATAAATTAGGTGACATGTGCACCGGGAAACCGTCCGTCGGACTATCTCGGAAGGAACCCGATATCTAAGGAACTACTGAAACTGTTTCTCCTCCTGCGGCTGCGCCATGTATCGCCCCTTCGTGTATATTTACTGCCAACGTTCACATTAAACTGTTGGAAGTTAGCGCTCGTGTGTGTCCTTTCACATCCCTGTTCTGCCGCTACACTATTTCTTTTTGACATGTGTTCCTAACAAGCCCAAACTGCCACCTGAATAGCGGGGGCACTCCATACGCTCGTTGTTGGCATGTGGCTTTGCGGCTGTCCCGAGGAGAAGGGGATGTGCGCGCGGTGGCCGAAAAAGTAATGTCGGCAAGGCAAATTGCGCGCACACCTGCCGAGCCCCCTTTGCCTCTATTTTAAACTCACAACATTTCTTGCCTCATGAGCTGTGTCACTAGACTTCCTTTCAGAACATATTGCAAAAATGTAACCAGATAGTGTCACAACGGTGTGTTCTCACGAGCTGTCAATCACTAAGAAGAAAAGACATCGTTTCCACGGCAGGACTCGAACTAACCTCGTCCTGTGTCCTATATAGAGCGCTGTAACCGCTACACCATTTTTTTTCTTACTAGCTAATTATTACTCTCACTGTCCTTCGTCGGAACATGATCATAATTATCTGCCTAGCGTAAAAATGCTGGACAGATTTGACAGAATTTAACAAATAAAGATACTATCAAAATAACAAAAATGAAATTGAACTTAAAGAGGCGATGACAGGGTCGTCGTTCAATGTATTGCCGTTTTTTATACTTCTGTGAATAAGATACACCTCTGTGATTCTACTCTCAAAGCTTTAGTGCCTAGCACGCGCGCATACTACAAAAAACGCGATAGAAACTGGAATCGGGAATCCACTCCCATATTGACAGCGACCGCCTTCTTGAAATGCTCGCATGACGTCACAAGAGAATAGACGACGGAGCGTCGTTTTCAATGCAGGCTGGAAATATCAAAGAACATATATCGTTTTCTTTCGTGGACGATTGACGCATGGGCCGTCCCTCATGCAGAAGTGGTTGATGAACATGTTACCGCACAAAAGCAATATAGAGCAAGGTATGTTTTCTTCGGCATAGTTAAGGCACTGTCACCGTCAAGGGCTGCACGGGTCAATCACCTACATTTGTCGACGCATTGTTCTGTTGCATTACACCGGCGACGAGCCAGTACAACCAATGGTCGGCTATCATCGTAGTGTGAGGTTTTTGACCCTGACCGACGGAGGCCGACGGAGCTGATCATCAGACAGTCGGCCGCCCGATTTGTTTGGATAGATCGGAGGCTGAGCGAGCACTTGACGCCCGAGAAGTTAACGGCCTGAATAGCTGTGCCTGTCTGTAGCTTAACCATGTTCGAAAAAGGAAAACGACCTGCTACACTTTATATGCTCCCACTTCTCATCGGTAACGACCTTGGCTACAAATGTCAGTTGGCGCCGAACTGCCAGCCCTTTCCTCGACGGGCAGACCTAGCACGAGCACACCAGGTTCGGTTCTGCAATTTCAACGATTACGGAGTGCGAATTAACTATAGCTTTAGCGGTTGCATGTGTCTATTCAGTGTAGGTCTGGCAATAGTGACCCCAAATCGACGGCTGCTTACATCACCAAGCCCGTGTACATTGAGCGGGAAGCGTCGATGTGACCCTGTGTGGCGAGGAATACTGAGCGCAGCCGCAGCTGTCGGCGCCGCTTGTGGGTACCCGGTGTAGGCAGGGCCGCTATATGCAGGGCTGTTGGAGTTTGTAATCAATTAAAGGTGCAATTGATGGGAAAGAAGAATATTTTTGGTATTGATAGCTCAGCTTGCATGGCGGTGCGAACGAGCAGCATACACCAAGTGATATACAAAATGTATGTAGATAAACACGCTGGGGTCCCTGTCGTAATCCGCGAATCGGCGCGTTACTGCGGGAGGTTGATACTATAAGGGTGTATGTTTAAGTTGAAGCACTTACAAGTCCTTTGCTGGAGAAGCACCATAAAAATGGAAGGCTAGGCTCGGGAGTCGGGTGCAGTCGCGTGCGCGCGGCAGCGGGGGAGGTGAAACAGAGACGGTGCCGGCTGAGAGGCTCTAGTTCGGTGCGGGCAGTGATGCGCATTCGAATCGTCTTGGATTTTGTGATGACAGGACTGAAGCGGCCGTGGCTGCGGCGATACTTTCGTCCTCTGGGCGTGGCCAGACTGAGCATAGTTTTTCAAAAAGGTTTCAATAGCAGAAAACAATTAGGTCTGACTAACACACGCATATAACAGCATCGCACGAAACAGCATCTCAAGAGCACTTTGTTCAAAAGTTCCTTCCGCTCCTTTAATCTCGCAAGGTGCGCTCTCGCTTCAAAGGTTGTTTTCGGTGTATTCCTTTTTTAGGTTTTGGACCGAAAGAGCGACGGGGGAATTGCTCAGCAATCAGCTACACAACCCTAACTTCTCCCCCATTTCGCGGCGCACACGGCGGAAGGAAACATTGGACATATTCCTTTTCAATGGGGTGAGCTTGATGCAACATGCTCTCATACGATATGAATAATATGCTCTTTATTGTATGCTTAACGGGATAGAGACACCAATTCTGAAGCTGAGATGAGCAAGCAACAAGACATCTGAATGAACCGAGGTATGTTACAGCGAGTTTAATTCGCAGGCTTTGCTTGGAACATATTTTAATTTAATTTTATTCATATACCTGGAGAAATGCCCAGTATGCCACACCAACGGCATCGACATGATCACGACGCAGATTGCGCGTTTGGAAAGCGATGCATGTCGTGACGTCACCAAGCGTCTATGACGTAGTGGCCTCACTGGGCCGCAGCTGGGAGTAGAAGAGAAAAGTGTTGCGAAAGCGTTGCCCTTTTAGCCCAGCGGCAGTGCAGCGTGCTGGTAACCTTCCGTTGCGTGGAAGCAAATCGTCGTTTGATTTCGCTGCTACTTATGCCCTCCCATCAGCAATGCCGCATTGCTGTGTAATGAGGTTCTGCCAAAGCACCGAACGAGGCCGAGCAGGCAATACCAGCGCTTTACCGCTTCCCCAGTGGCGTTCACCAGTTCGCGACAGAGAAAAACAAAACATTACTGAGATTGTCATATCTACCTAGCGGTGCGCTTGCGCGTTGATACATTTCTGTTAAATATAAAGCGCTGATCAAAACGTGTCCAAAATAAAGTTGTACGTCAACGCAGTTGTGTGTGTGTATCCTCCCTTTGTACTCGTCTGCCAGCGCGTCTATTCCACGATAATACAAACTCGTGCAGGGGCACCTTATGATTGCAGAATCGGTGCGTTGAGAACAATTACGAAATAGAGATACGCTCTCTTCACGTACCAGTGTATCTCCCGCTGGTCCTCCACAGCGGCAGGCCGGTTTTCCATTCACTCGTAGTACGCCACCTCGATGGCGTGAATGTTGAGCACTGCTGCATAAAATGCAGGGTGCTTAATGATCCATGCTGCGTCATCTTCAAATAAGGCATTCACACGTCGCACCTTGCGGCAACAGATACTTTCCGTTGAGCCCCCATCAGGCGACACCAGCTTCACTGGCCCCTAAGGGAATGTTCGGCAATGTTCATTTCCGCCCTTGCGCTTGACACGCAGCGCGCACGAAGATCAGGGAATAAACAAACTCATAGGCGTGCAGTTATTGCATCGAAAAAGAAAAAGAAAACAAAAAAAAGCGCGTGCCTCAGACGTACTTATTTCACTCGTATACTTGGCAGCTTTTTTCTAACATCACTCACCTGGCGCTGTCCGAAAACATGCGTGTGCCTAACATGTGTACCCATTTCACTAATTGCAGCTTTGTCTGATCACTCGCATATGGTGCTCGCCAAAAGCCACTCGGTACGCTCTCGTAAAATTAGGAACGAATGTCAAAAGATACATGTAGCTGTTGTATAACATCACAGCCATGCGGTGCATCGACTACATACTCACCAGTTGTTGTTGCCCCGGCGGTCACCCTGGCAGCCGGCCTCCTTGTTCTCAACGGCGTTGCCAGGACCATGGGGTGACGGGCTTTATGACGGGCTCGCCAGCGGGTCAAACTTGTAGTGGTTTTGTGGGCCCAATTTGGCGGCAACATTTTCCTCCCATCTAAAATCGACGTCGCTTGAAGGCGGCGAGGACGGCTAGGAAGGGAACGGTGACGACGACGATGCCATGGTCAACGCGGACGCATGTGGTGTGTCGCGCACGTGTGTTTTCAAAGCAGACGAATGCTTACGCCTCTGCGTCACAAGTTTTGGGGGTCACGTGATCACGACCTTGTTGCGCGCGCGCGTCGCCGACGTCACGCCGCAGTTCGTGCTGCTAACATTGAAACCGAAACTGACCATGGTAAATCGCTGCGTAATAATTGTTCTTGGCTCGCTGGAACTTTTATTGCACGTCTTTTGATCAGTGTGTACCAAGGCATCAAGTAAACCATAAAATCAGGACTCGAAATGTTGGTGCCTCTGCTCCTTTAATTAACAAAGCTTGATTCCATCGATTTCGGCGTTCTCGATAGTCTCTACACGAAGGCCCAAACAAGTTCAATTATCACAGGACCACTAAGTCGCATATTTTATAGTGAAGGCTTCTCAAAGAAAAAAAAGGGAGACGCAAATAAAATTTTCTTTACTGAATAAAAAAGCTCAGCGACCACAGTCTATGGCGTGCATGCAACAGTGCAGCCGACACCGCGAATGGCAGACGGCATGCGGATAATATTGCTCGGCCATAGTGAAGTCAGCGGCCAATGGTTGCCTGATCAGCAAGCTGCTTTGGAAATATTTAAAAAATTCATTTTATACATATCTACAGAACGGAAGGAGCTAAAATTGCAGTGAAATGCAATAATCAGTTTATTCTCAAACTTTAGTTGTCACGACTTCATTAAGAAAACAAAAATTTCAATAATCAAAAAAACTAAATTTAAAATAATAAAAAATATAAAATCATGACACCTCTAGCCATAACCACAACAGCAGCCAAATGCATGCCTTCGCACTTCTACGGTACAGCTTCTTCAGTGGTCTAAATTTTTTTGCCCGCATATCTTGAACAAAAACTCGGATAAAAGCATAACGTTTGCAAGTTTAAAATAACACGTATAACATTTGTCCGTGAAAATAATAATTTATTTCACTCAAAACTATCTCCTGCACACCGTTCAGATTTTTCCGCTCATCCACATCACAAATTCAACCGTAGAAGCAGCTAACGTAGCCTCCGTAACTTTCGAATCCGCGGCAGTAACCTCCGTATCCTCCGTAGCCCCGGCCGTGTAGTTGCCAAATTCGCCGGCCTAAGTGTCCTCCGTAGCCGCATCCGAATCCCTCACAGCCGAACTGGGTGGCTGTCAGGTTGCACAGAGTGGCCAGCAGCAGCAGCAGGGAGACCAGGAGGGACTTGCTGCTCATGATGACCGCTTGTTTTGTTCTGCACTTTTTGAAGGAGGAAAGAAAGTCATACGAGGGCACAGCTTTGGGAGGGCATAATGAGCAAGTGACGTCGCTTGGCACTGCCACTAATGGCGAATTTGAGTGGGAGAGCAGGTGCACTCGACAGAACTTCGAAAGTGCTCTCAGACAAGCGGGCGCCCTCCAGTGGCAGAGCAGGAGTAGAATCACTGGCTTCCAATGATAGAGGAGGAGGGCTTCTCAGACAAGCGGGCGCCCTCCAGTGGCAGAGCAGGAGTAGAATCACTGGCTTCCAATGATAGAGGAGGAGGGCTTTTCCTCCGCTGAGAGCACCCGAGTGCACTCTCGGCTGGTCTCTATAGTCGAAAGCGAGTATAGAGGAAGTCACATGGCATAAAGCGCCATATCCGCACCATCTTTTTTTTTTTCTTGAGTCGGCGACGCTGAAAGTGGCGGCTGAAAAGCGTCGGCGCTCGGCGAGCTCTTTGGAATCAAGCGCATTTGCGTCAGGAGCAGAAAGCATTGCTTAAGTGCTGTATGCATGTTTGAGAGTCGCTGCTGGCGATAAAAGGGCCAAAGGAGGGAGATCGCCACTCTGTAAGAACAAAGGCATACAAAAGAAAGCGGTGCTTCAGGGAGCGCTGGCCTCTCCTCAGGTGCAACTGCCGCCACTGCGGGCAGGCGGAGATTGCTGGGGAGAGAAATGCGGTCACGTGGTCGTGCTGCTCTTGACACGCAGAAAGCATTCCCGTGGGCGGACAGTTACACCCTCGCTCGGCGTGCTCCGGTACTGCTCTGCAATGCTTGGCACCTCTGCTCTCGTCCCCCCAACCAAATGAGCCATAAGAGAAAAGAGCAGATGTTAGTCCGCGCGGTGACGTGTCATCATAGGGGAATTGAGGCCCAAGTGTTACAAAAATTTAGAATTGTTGTACGCATCTTTCGTATAGTTGTATGTCGAAGTCCCTCTGATGCAAGGCTTATTTCATATTCGTTATTAATTACGACTTATAGAATCTTAACAGTTCTCTGTACATAAAGGGCAAATCAACAGAAAAAAGTGGAGAAGAAAACAATATAGAGAGGATAAACCATATATTTCAATTTTTGCGATGCCGGTGGCGTGAATTATGTTTTCAGTCCCTTATTCAACTTTAATTTTATATAATATTCAGATTGTAATAACGAGAAATAAGCATGGGTCCGATGACCCAGTTGTAGAGAAAAGCAACAAGACCCTCTCAGTGGTCGACGCTCACCTGTGACTCTTAGAGGGATGAAAGAAAAAAAGTTGTGTGCTCCGGTGAGCGAAGCAGCCCTGCTTATTTAGCGCCCTGCGCTCGCACGTGCTGCAGCGCCCTTCGTCGCTTGCCCGATCATTCGGTTGACGGGAGGGCATCGGGAAATCCCCTTCCATTAGAGCCTCTCTTGAACGACTTTCGTGTTCAATGATACTGCCATCACAGTGACCACCGAGGGGTGTCCCCGCTCTGGAAGCGATGTAGCAGACAGCGTCCGTTCGCTGACCTTCCATTCTGACTTCCTTCGTCGTCAGCGCCAGCCGGAATGTAGTATTTTTCTGCACTACTGACCATCCATAGGGGCGGTTATGAAATATCTGCATATTTAATAAAATAATACATCAGAAGTACCTGTGAAGCAATGATCTATCCCTGAACACACCCCGAGCTTCATATAACAAGCATTTTGCGTTTGTGCGCCAATAGAAACAGACAATGGTGTTGAATAACATATATAGTTAATAGCGGGCGTCATGTCCTTTTTTGTTCTACGTTATTTGAGGTGGACCCCAAGAGTTATACGCTGGTTAGCTTCTGACGTAATTGAACAGATTCTCTGTAGACGACACACTATTAAAAACACCACGCATAAGTCTAAGAGTGCCACGAAGGCAAAACCGACTAAACGATATATGTTTATATAGCTGTTAGCTTTCTGAACAATTGGGTCTGTATTTTATATATGCACTTTTAACTGCCGTGAGGACTGTGTTAATAGCTGAAATAAATTTTCAGGACAGAAATTTAAAACCTAAACCACGAAACGAGATTAAAAATGACATGTTCGGCAGATTTTAAGGCGCATTTATTTCAGCCACGCTCTCTAATCTAGTTTCGCACTCCCCCCAAAAAATTAAAACAGATGTTGCTCTCAAGAGCAGCTGAATACTTTCTATGCAAGCGTTTGGAACGGTAGATTGTATTCGTTGTATTCTACTCGGGACCAATTGTTTTCCCGTACCTCCGAGAAAATATAACAAAACACCAATATGCGCAAACTGAAAGATTGAGGTGGCAGGTAATAGGAGAAATGGCGTTTTACAACTTGTTTGCTTTGAAACATTCTCAACATTATTTCTTGGTGAAGAATGTATTATACCTAATTACAATGCACATTTCGGTTGTGAAGAGCTTGTCAAAAAAGCGTTCCCAGCAGGAGCCTTTTAGCACTTTCAGTCAGGGAGGAATTCATCCCTCTTTGCAATGTCTGCCAGGTGTGTGTTGGTGCAGCATCGCCCGAATGCGATACAGATTATAAACGTTCTCAGGGGAAGTGCATGCGAATTCTAGCATTAAGTTGTTCGAAGTTGTCCCAAGTAGGAGAGCTCAGCTGGGGGTTTCTGTTATGTTCTTTGGGCGTTGATTGTTTTGCCCACAGCAACTTGATGTCCAAAAACAAAAACAAAAAAAACTCTTTTGTGACGAGTACGCCCCGCCATCAGAGACCGAGAGGCCAGATGTGATTATTTGCCTATCTAAACTGAGATTCTTGTTACAAAACTGAAGTGGGAAAATGTCGATTCTAAAGCAATGTTATAGATGACAGAGAATTTTGAAAGCTAAATGGTTATACCAAAATTTCACCTATCCAAAAACATATAAAGGCAAACATTTTCGCATTTATTCCATAGCTTAAGTACTGGGGACGCAAACTTTTGTACCCGAAATTGGAAAAAAAAAAGAAAAGATCGAGTCAGTGGAGAGACCTTGCTAGCATTTAGTGTCGTCCAGGAAGGCCTACTCATATACTGAAGTTCACAGTACCAAAAAGTGAGCAAAAAATTCACTTATTTTTACCTGAACCTCGACAAACAAACTATTAGGTGCGCTCGACTTCTAGAATTGTTCTGCCCGCTAGTCAGGACTCAGACATCTACAAACCAAATCGCATAGCTTACTGCGAGTCATCATGGCTTTCAGTGCCCTCAGCGGTACAAAGTTAGCACATAATTAGGTACTGCAGATTTCGCCTTAGTATTCTTTCATGAACAGTGTAAATTATTATATACATCCTTCTGAGCGGTACGTCTGACGCAGAGAAATCCGGGGTATGCCACCGGGGTCCGTAAGCAAGGAAGTCAGGCTAAAACTGTCCCGTCTAAGGTATGCCAACGACGCATTCTGCAGGATGTCTCCCCCCCCCCCGCCCCCTTCTCTTCGTGGTGACAGCCATGGCAATAGCACCAAACATGAAGGTCGTTCACGCGAGTTCGAAGGAGAAGGGGTTTCCCGGCACCCGGCGTCCGCCGGATGATCGGCAAGCGACGAAGGACGCTGCGGCACGTGCGCGCGCAAGGTGATATATAAGGTAGGCTGCAGCGCGCTGAAGAGCACACATCTCCCTTGCCTTCCTCTCTCCAAGAGTCACAGGTGAGCCTCGGCCGTTGAGAGGGCCTTGCTACTTTTTCGCCCCACTAGGTCACCGTGCTAAGTAAGAACCGTGCTATACCTCTGTCACACGAGCAAATTTAATGTCATTCGTATCGAATGACATTAGCATCTAATGTCGTTATTGCCCTTCTAGACGACAAAATTTAATGTCATTAAGTTAGAATGACATTCTTCCTCAAATGAGTTTGGGGAACTCATTCGCATTCGATTGCGAACCGAATGTGTACTCTTGACACCTGATACACAGCAGAAACAAGTAATGCAACAACATCTTCGGCGCACAGTGAAATTAAAAAAATATATTTCTAGAGTTTTATTTTAAAACCTGTTTATTAGATGTAAAATTCTTCGCACTGCAGCCTCTCGCGGAACGGCATTACTCTTGGTCACAGCAGTGGTCCAGTCATGGCGGCGACTCACGATCATTTTGGGCTCTTCGTTCCTCGGTGGCCGCACCTCCCCGTATTTATCTCGGAACTATTTAAAGTTGTGACTGAGCTTCTCAGAGTTTGGACGTCAATTACATGATCTACGTGTCTCCGTACGTCTCCGCATTGTGTATCCGGGCTCCGCTGTATTCAGCCCTATTGTTTGTTTACATGTATGGCTTACTCGATACTTGGCTTACGTTTTTATGGCTAAAGTGCTCCAGCACAGCCAAAAGTAATGTTTTTCGCTTGCATTATCGTACAGAAATGTTTTGATCAGCTTTACAATGTTACACAGTGATTTCAAACGTCATCACGAATATGGAAAAGATAGTCAATGTAGCCGAAGAGTTCTATACAGATCTCTACAGTAGCCAAAGTAGTCAGGACCGTAATGAGACTGGCGGTAGGGAAGAATAGTCAGACATTCCATCAGTGACGAAGGACCAGGTCAAGAAAGCATTAGGAACTATGAAAAGGGGGAAATCAGCTGGAGAGGATTAGATAACTACAGATTTGTTAAAGTACGGGGGGGGGGGGGGGGAATTGTGCTAGAAAAACTGGCCACCCTGTATACGCAGTGCCTGGTGTAATCGACGGTACCGGAGCCATGGAAGAATGCAAACATTATCCTCATCCGTAAGAAAGGGGACTTTAAAGACCTTAACAATTACAGACCAGTCAGCTTACTGTCTGTTACGTATAAGATATTTACTAAGGTAATCGCTAATAGAATCAGGACTACCTCAGACTGCAATTAGGCAAAGGATCAAGCAGGTTTTCGGAAACGGTACTCTACTATCGATCATATCCATACCATCAATAAGGTGATAGAAAAATGCTCAGACTATAACCAGCCCTTATACATAGCATTCATTGATTACGAAAAAAACATTTGGTTCAGTTGAAACCTCGGCGGGGATGCAGGCATTGTGAAATCAGGGGGTAGACAAGCCGTACGTGAAAGTGCTGGAAGATATATATAGTGGCTGTACAGCAACCATAAGGAAAGTAAAAAAATTCCCATAAAGAAAGGTGTTAGGCAAGGAGACACAATTTCCCTAGTGCTATTCACAGCTTGCTTAGAGGAAGTATTCAGAGACTTGGAATGGGAGCAGTTAGGGATAAGGGTAGATGGAGAATACCTCAGTAATCTGCGACTTGCTGATTACATTGCCTTGCTAAGTAACTCGGCGGATGAACTGGAAATAATGATTGATGACCTAGGCAGGAGAAGTAGAAAGGTAGGTTTAAATATCATTGTGCAGAAGACTAAGGGTTCAACAGCCTCGGGAAGGAACAGTAATTTACGTTAGGTAGCGAAGCACTAGAAGTAGTAGGCTTATATGTCTACTTAGGACAGGTAGTAACCACAGATCCGGACCATGGAAAGGAAATAACAAGAAGAATAAGATTGGAATGAAGCGCATTTGCAAGCACTCGCAGATTATGACTAGCAGCTTACCGGTATCGCTCAAAAGGAAAGTATGCAGCAGTTGCATTTTACCATGTACTCACTTATGGGGCTGAAACGTGGAGACTAACCAAAAGAGTTCTACTTAAGTTGAGGACAACTCGGAGGGCAGCGGAACGAGAAGTGGTAGGTGTGACATTAAAGATAGAACGCGTGCAGAGTGGTTCAGAGAGATAACTCAAGTTACCGACATTCTAGTGGACATTAAGAAGAAGAAATGGACATGGGCAGGACATGTAGTGCGAAGAGAGGATAACCGATGGTCGCTGAGGGTAACAAACTGGATTCCAAGGGAAGGAAAGCGTAGCAGGGGGCGGCAGAAAGTTAGGTGGGCGGATGAGATTAAGAAGTTCGCAGGGGTCAAGTGGATGCAGCTAGCAAAGAACCGGGTTATGTGGAGAAATATGGGAGAGGCCTTTGCCCTGCAGTGGGTATAGTAAGGCTGATGATGATGATGTAATCTGCTCGTGTGACGGAGGTATTAGTCGTATCTCGTTTTTTCATGCTACAAATTTTAACATAAACTCAAAATTTCTATTTAATAATGGACTACAAAAGAATTTGACGCTACTAACCTTACGAGATGGTCGAAATTTCCGGAGCCCTCCAGTTCGGCGTCTCTCATAGCCTGAGTCGCTTTGGGGCGTTAAACCCCACGAACCAAACCAAACCTTACGAGATATCAAATATATGCTTTCTTCTTTTCTCTTATTATCTTGCGTTTATGTTGGCGCCTCTGCGCAAACTGGAGTAGAACTCGAACTCTGAAGATGCCATTATTTATTCTTAATAAATAACCAATATTGCAGTAAATTATGCGACAAGATGGACTTGATGATAAAATGATACAAACATGCTCACAACAAATTTAGAATTTAGATTTTTCCATCTAGGTCTTCCATGTCCCATTGGCATGAAGGCACGTCACCGCAGGTTCACTCGCAGCTTGATCTCTTGGCTAAGAGTGCAAAAGTGGCTAAGAGTGCAGGGCGATCTCCTTATAGACCTTCATTTCTCCTTCAAAACGTGCAGAACCTATACAAGCAGCCATGATGAGCACCAAGTCCCTCCTGGTCACCTTGTTGGTGCTGGCAGCTTTGTGCAGCCTTGCCGCCGCCCAGTTCGGCTACGGTGGATTCGGAGGCGGCTACGGAGGAGGATTCGGCCGCGGATACGGCGGCTACGGAGGCTACGGCCGAGGCTACGGAGGATACGGAGGTTACGGCCGAGGCTACGGAGGATACGGAGGCTACGGCGGCGGCTTCTACGGGTGAATCTGTGACATTACGTGCACGAGCCAAGAAATTTCAACACCGTGCTGGAGACAGTTTCTAGTGAAATAAATTATTTATTTCACACACAAACATAACCCGTGCTTTATTAGTAGTAATAATATTTAAGTGTTCAGCTTATTTTCATTCATGTTACCCCTGCAAACATAGGGGGACACTTATTGACCTCCTTTAAAAGTGTAAGTCGCGTTTGTAGAGTGGTAGATGCGCTGCGCGCGCATATGGAGAGCATACACAGACCTGAGCATTGCACACATCTGGAGACACTTTATTGATTAAGAAACGCACGATTGTACATCACATTAGCCTAAGAGGAACCTAAATAGAATACAGATGAAGTTCTAACATAAGGCTTAGACGTTTAGCATTGTTAAACCTAGTTTTTAGAGCGAAACCACTGTTAAGCTGACAATGACGCTGATTCTCGCTCTTCGTTCGTTTCAAGTGCAAATTTAACGCGCTTCTTTCTCAACGTTTCTCTAAATGACCTGTGTCGTCTGAATCGCCGTTTGACACCGACGGCACAGTCGACGGACACTGCCCGCCGCGTATCTCATTCATGACGAGACTGAAGAAATTAGCGCCACCTCAGTACTAGTTATATCCCTTTCTTACTCACGTGGTACAGCAGCGGCTAGTTTGAACGAGCGCGGGAGCTGTGCTTCTCATAACGCGTCACCTTTTATGACGTCACAGCCACTCTTCCGCTCCACAGACGGCTGAAGGTGAGATTGCGCTGGACTTGATCTTACAAGTTATTTGTGGCTCGAAGGATCCAGTTCTCACGTCAAAACATTTATTCAAGAAAACTCAAAATCGTCCCTGGCTGAATGTAAAAGCAGTACTTCTTAGTGTAGTCGAGTTTCATCGATTAAAGTTCTTTCTGTGAGATGATCGTGAGCTGTCTTGCAGCTGGACTAAGAGACGTGTGCTACAATGAACACATCAGCGGAAATGCTGTATGTAAACTGGTTGCTTCACACGTGTGATACCAATAGTGAGGAATGAAAATAATTGGAGGTATTTAACCTATCTGCTAGAATATTTTCTACGAGTTATGCTCTAACTTAGCACGCGTACGCTATTAGAAAAGTGAATTTATGCGGCACCGCCCTTGAACGCTATAAAACGAATGTTTGCATCCCAATTTTGATAAACATGTCGGTGAAACTTACGCCACATGGGGGTCAGCCAGTGATGAAGTACGACCAAGTGGCCAGTTGGAGGCGATCAGGGAGAAGAGAGGTAGAGAAGGAGACCTTAAAAGCTTTTACTAGATTAATCAGATACGCAGATTTCGGCTGCAAATGTATAGCTCCAGCTTCGATTTGCATGCCGCCGTCACACGCCATTGAAGATGGAAAGCTAAGAGAGGCCCTTGCAATCCAAGGCGCAAAGCAAAAGTTGTGGCGGAAGTAGGGTGCTTTAGCAACGGCTACTGCGATTCTTAAGCACTGGTTCGTGTCAAGCGTCGCCTGCACCACCCATATTGAATATGCTCTTGACAGAGCCGGACGGGTAGAGTAGAAAATCCACCTTTTTATGCGCTATTTTCGTTTCGACAATACGCTAGGATTTGGAGGTGGAATTCACTGCTGAGTGTTCAGTTCAGTCAGCGTGCCGTTGCAGAGTGTCGAACCGGAACCGAACCGAAAACCGGAACAGAACCAGAATTTTCGCCCGGAACCAGAACCGAACCGAACCCAAAATTTTTCCGCCATCTTGGGACTGAACCCAAATCGAAACAAATTTGAGAAACCGTTTCGAACCTGTTTGCAGTAGAGTTTCGACCAACTTTTCTGGCTTATCTTCATTATTTTTTCTTTTGTCGCTGCCTTTAAAGCGCTCTTCTCGCTACTTTTCAAGCGCCACTGTAAACCGCGAACACCACCCTTACAAAAATGAGTTTTGAAACTCTATTGTTGGACTATTGACCGCCTTTTGAATTTATTGAATTTTGATAGACATTCAACCCCAGCTGAATGCAATCTTTACAGGGCCAACAGAATTTTCATTGTGTTCTACCCAATAGACTTTTTGTGCAATTTTTTCTATGTGCTTTTTGTTGTCAGTTTGCAACGTTCACGAACAATTAGCGTGTACTGTTCATGCTGACCCATGTTTTTAAGTAGTTTTAGGCACAAATGATAAGAGCATGATGTAACAATTTCGTTATGAATTTTTGGTCTCACTTGTAATCAACTATTGGCCACATTCTGCAAAGGGAAATATAAGAGCAGCATGCAGTTGCGCGCTCGTTCATGTTATATAAAAGTACATATTAACGGTGCACACTTAGCTCAAGCTTCGCAACACAGTGAAAATATGCCCTAAAAACTTCATGATGGCAAAGCCTCCACTAATAATGCAAATACATCGTTGAATGTCAATCAGAATCCGTAATGGATCAGCTTCTGTATGTCGCAGAAGGTAACTTTAGTGGTAGGACATATTTTATATTTATCATAAAACAAGTTCAGTGAGTCATCATACTAACAAACAGGATCCTAGATTGAACCTACCATGTAGGGCAGGACAGAGCTTTTTTAAACCAGTTCCAAAGTTCACTATATATATGCTTCAGGGTCTGACATTCTGCCCAAGCATAGGTATTTTTGCCCGTAGCTTTTTGCCGCAAAATGAGGTGCAGTCTGTATTGGAATCCTCCACCGCTGTATGTCTTTGGAGAATTTTACTGTTATTTTTTTCTTTTCCTTCCTTTCTTAGTGGACACCATGCTAAAATGAAGTCACTTTAAACATTGAGGGGTTCTAATAATCACGGATTGATCCCACGCATACTATAGAGTTAACACGCATAGCAAAAACATTCGCGTATGAAAAAAAAAGAAAAAAAAACAAGATTGCATGCGTCTTCTAACGGCGACTCTTCTTTTCAAAGAAGCATTCGGCCGCCGCCTTGCCCCTGTCCGCATCCCACTTCCCCCGTGCCCCGCGAAAGGCGCCAGCATGTCCGGAGAGGTCGAGGGTCGCTTCCTGTCGGCTGGGGGGAAAAAAGGGGGAGGGAGGAGGGGTTGCTCCCGCTTGGTCTCCGCTCTCTGCCTTCACCGTGGTTTGTTTTCACGGAGATGACCTTGGCTTCAGCAGTCGCGCAGCGGGGGTGGCGGCTTTTCACCGAAGCTGTTCTTCTGCGCCCCGTTTTCTTTGCACGCAGACGCGGGTACGCTGAGTGCGGCGATGTGCCAGTTCAGTTGGCGTTTTCCCGCCACCGTGGTCGCATCTTGCACTGTGAACGAAGCACCGTATGTAGGTTTTTCGCTGGTGATTATCACGAAGATCGTTTTGTTCAAAGTGGAGCGCGAACGTACGAATTTAAGTCTTCGGAGGACTACGCTCTTGGGCGGCAGCTTCTGCGCAAGGAGGACGTGTTTAAGAAGTTCAACAGTCCCAGGCGTTTTGGATTCTAGGCGAAAAGCCGGCGCGGGCGGAGGGAGCGTCTGCACTTTGGTGAGTGTTTTACTTTTTCCTATTCGTGTTTGTGCCAGTCTTGTACTGTGTGTGCTACAAGGTGAAGCCCGCATGTAAATATTTCTAGCAGACAAACCAGCCTCGTCGGAAAAAAAAGGAGGGGGAGAGAGAGAGAGAGAACGAGGCTTGTCTCTACGCGGACGCTGGGGCCGATGGAACGCCAGCTGGAATGGCGACATTTTCTTTCTTTTTTTTAACCGGTGACCGTTTTTGACGGATTGTTCGGCACAGAGCTGTACTCTTTCGATACGCTACTCGCGCTGAGACGGACACATTATCGAGATCATAATATGCCTCTGTCACACATTGTGGATTATTGAATCTGTGCAGTTCCGCCATTTTTGCAGTGTTTGTTTTTGTTTCCACTCATTTTAGTGCCTATAGTTGGTAATTTTGCTTCAAGTTTTCTGGGTAGTAATGCTTGTGACCTGCGCTTTGCTATTTATATTCACAATGGGATCTTTGACGGCAGCATATATTGTTTATTAGGGAGAAATGAACGATGTGGTAGTGCTGCCGAGCTGTGGAGGCGGCGGTCGATGCCGTCTAAGCAGTGAAAGACAGTGACAACTCATTTTAGACAAGAAATTTCTTGAGCTATGACGTGGAGCAGCGCACAAATGCCTTTGCTCTATTTTTAGGTTAGTATATACCGCAACTTAATTATGATTTATATTGTTTATTTCAGCATCACATGCGAGGAGTTCCCGGACGTATCAGCGTTTTACGCAAAGAACAGCCTGGCGTCATACCTTGCACATGAATTGAAATAAAGCAAATAAACAACCCAGCTCATGTTATGGGTTCACCAAAGATGCATATTTTTTCTTTCTCATTAACGCGCATTTTTTATTCTGTGTTCCCTTTCCGCTGCGGATTAACAGAAAATGCTGCGTGATCAACGGTTAGCCAGGAGCAGGCACGAGGTGGTTTACATTAATGCAAAAGTAGCACAGCACACATCCTTGCTGCGGTCAGTCAACACATTCTATGTTCTGCTCGACCAATCAACAATTTAGTCAGTTTAGTGTAGGTTAATGAGTGAGTAAGTATAATGGGGCTTAAAAGATCAAGATCTGTTTTGTTCTTTTATGCCTCACTATGCTTATCATTAACCAGCACTGATCAGACAGGATTGTTGATTGGTCGGGCAGAACATAGAATGTGGTGACTTATCGCAGCTAGGAGATGTACTGTACTACTTTTGCATTAATGAAAATCACCCCGTGTCTGCTCCTGGCAAACCGATGGTCGTGTACTATTTTCTGTTGTTCAGGAGTGGAAAGGTAGCAGAAAATCAAAAAGCGTCACTTGCAGAGTTTCTGAAGCATTTGAGCCTGAAATCAACAGAATTTCAGTTGCGCGAATTCCAAAAGCGCTCTTAAGAAACACATGGGCCACTATTTCATAAGCGCTCAACAAGAGGTCAACACTGCATCATCCAAAATGTTGTTGATTATCGACAGACTTTCAACAGCGTGTATTGACACAACGCTTTCGAATTTCTATAGAAACCCTACATGCATTTTTGTAAGGGCACGCCCATATGGAAAAATCGTCCCTTGCAAGAAGATGACAAGAAAAAAAAGGAAAATATATTGCCACATGTACAGCACCAATCTCTAGTGTAGGGTTATCGTTTCATCCCAAACATGGGTGACCGCTGCACTGCGCAATGGCGCCGCTCATTGAGAAAGTGGCGTCAGTTGAGAGCCTTTCTAAACATTTTTTAGTTTGAGCTGTATAAAATAAAATGCCGTGTCCACACCGTCTTGCGACACAATGGGCTAACCTTTCTAGACAGTGAAATATTAGCAGATAATTCGTAAGCTCTGTTACATATTTAGATAATTTAATATACAACCATGTACCACTCAAAAACGAAATGACGAGTCTGTTAAAAAAATGTCACGCATACCATTATATTTTTCTTTCGTTTGACGACGTCGCAAACGAGTCACGTGGCACATGCACAGCCGTAATCGATGCGACGCCAGCGCACGCAATTTAGTTGAACGACATTTCAGAATGATAGGCCAACGCTGATGGTGGTAAGGTCGCCTTGGGTAGCAATTTATCGGTTTGTTCTAGAGTTGTATCTGAACTTAGCACAAAGATGATTTCATAAGTCGATTTCCCTTTTTGTCTTGTCTTCCTTTTTATCCGTGGCGATGACTGCTTGTTCTATTTCCTTTGGCAAGTTAAAGTATGCCAGGAGTGAGGCTCTGATGTTGCAATGTGAAGACTGTGTAGAGCAACGAACTTAGTGAAAAAATGGTAGGAGTATTAGTTCACAAGCTCTATCTGGTGTGCACTCTGTTTGCCTGTACAACTACGGTGTGGAAAAAAGAATGCCTTTCATCGCCTAATCCACCATCACTGATGTGGATACTTCAGACAGTATGGAAAGGTGACAGTGCAAGCTAGAATACACCAATCAGAGAAAACGTAACTAACGTAAGTAACCCGGTCTACGAGTTGCGCGGTGACGAGGGAGGTCGGGAAAAATCTTGAAAAGTAGGGAGAGGGCGAGGTCAAGCGGATCGAAGGAACCTCCGACTACGCCGTAAGGGAAAAAAGCTGAATAGGGAATGTTGGTAATTAACTGCAGCTTGAGATCCTCGATCTCATACTATGTTGACCAGCAAGGAAAGGTGCCGAGCAAAACAGCATTTGGTCACCACATTGAAGCAGCTTCGACAGTATCGCCGGCGGCAGAATCTCCTCCTAAGAGCTTGCAAGCTGAGGATGAGCTTGAAGCGTTTCTTATGGAAAGATAAGAAGACTGTCTAGAAGGACTCGGTGTTAGCGGCAGTTCTCTGAAAATTAATGAAGTACAGAGCAGTTTGCTTTTTTAATTTTAGGAGAAGGAGACGTTACGCCGCCCAGAACTGTACCTACAGAATCGCTTGCTGTGCCATCTACACAAGTCAGCGTCGAGAGAGAATTTTACATGCTGATGTATATCCGCCCTTTGTGTCGAACCTGAATGACTTGAATTAAAAACCCTCGCAATGTCCTCTTTCTTCGGCCTTCCCATGCTGGGAAATAAAACAATTGGCAGCATTTACCGAGGCTATCTTAAAATATTTGTGAGCAGCCATGATGTCACGTAATGCTTGTTGTAAATTATGCGACTGAACATGCCAGTTTAGGCTCAAAGTGGTTCTATAAGGTGTATAGCGTGCCTCCATGACAACCACGACGCGCAACAAGGCGGTCGTCGCATCGCGTCGCACCCACAGGAGGGAGACAATTATTTAATCTGGTTCTCTGGCAAATACGATAATGACTCCAGCTCCAATGCGGAGTGAAGGGGACTTTTGTTAGCGCCTTACGGGACACAAACCACGGGTGCCTTTGCGTTTCACCTCCATAGAAACGCAAACTGTAAAGGCGTCCGCGTTCTGGGCGACAAACAGTCGTGCATATATGTATACACATCTTTAGTCTTGGGATGTCTGCTTCGTTCGACCGTGATGTGATTTCAAATTCCTTTAGTGGAAGTGTGACGAAACATTGTTGTACCTGTAGTAGGAGAGGATTCGCTCTAAAATAAAATTCATGCGAAATTTTGTTGACGTGAAAAGCGCAACAGGAAACTTTATATCTTTATGCGTGCGGCATATTTAAATGGTTATGTGCCAATGAAAATAATAATTGCTTCCCCCATGCTGCTCTGTCATCATCGGTCGCTAGTTATAAGCATTTTTTTAGGTCTGTAAAACTAATTGGAGCCCGTCACACCTGACGACAAACACAACAGACGGACTACTAAGTGAATTTTCAGCTTCAATTGCATTCTAGAACAGGAAAGAAAACACAGTATTAAAACAGTGGTGTAAAAAATACACACGAAGTTTCTTTTTTGTTTTTTCTGAGCCCGTTTGAACCCATTGGAACCGGTTCGGTCCGTTTCGAACCAGTTCGAACCAGAACAGAATGTGTTTCCGGAGCAGAAATTGAGCCTGAACGGGAAAGGCGTGAACCCGAATCCGAACCGAACTCAAAAATTCTAGTTCGACACCAGTAACCGGTTTTGGAAGCCAGCGATGCCTTTCGGTGTCCAGGAGAAACGCAAGAACGCCTGCACGCTCTGTGCATGGGGTACAAGTGGCGCGTGGGCAAGGGTGCCGAAAGGTACTGAAACGATGGAAATGCCGTAGAGGAGTTTTTAAGTGTGCGAGGATGAGCTCTCACGTCCTGTTTAGAATTTTACGACGTACCGACCTCTCGTTGTAGCAAGCTATTTCGGTGACAAGAAGGCGGCTATCGGAACGCAATCTATATGGCTGTCATTACCTTTCCACGCACGCGGAGAGATGCTTTCTTATATGAAGAGGCGATTAGGGATTTTAAAGAGCTTAAATTCGGATGCCGATCCGGAACCGAACCGAAAACCGGAACTGAACCCGAAATTTTCCCGTCAACCTGACTACGAATTTGATCCCGAATAAATCGGAGAATCCGTTCCGAATTGGTTAGGGGCAATGTTCCGATCTATGCTTGCTGCCATACTACATTCATTATTTTTTAAATTTTATCACAAATTCTATGCTGCACCCACCTTTATGAATGCCGAACTTACACATCATTGCCTTGATTATATCACAAACAGTCCAACCTATAGATTCGCGCATTAATGTGTACTCGTTTCTCATTTCTAGTAGGGAAAATAACGGAATGAAATGCATTCATATACTTGGCTTTGAAATATTCCAACGTTCACAGATTATGGCACAAAAAAAAAATCTAACGCTGTACCTTTCTAATCTTAATAACTTGTTTGGTCGTATTTGTTCAACGCTTCTTTGTTATGTATTTCAAACTGTCTGTAAAGATATTTACATGCTTATTTAGCAGTATTCTCTGGTCTTGCTGCAGAAGATGATGAATTTCGACAGACTATCAAAAGAAGACGACGCTGAGGGTGGTGAGATCTAAGCTGCCATCAGCGCTTAGATCTCACCACGAAGTTGGTTGCCCGGAAGGGTGGAAAACTAGCTACCTCTGCCCGTCTCTCGAATCTGCGGAATCCTGCTCCGTGATCGTCGAGGTGATCCTGTGTTAGCTACAGCCAGAAGAAGGCTACTCAAAAGCTCTCCTGGGAGTCCTCAAGGTGTTCGGTGCCTGGTGCTTCTTCGTGGTGAGGCCTAGCTTTCCACGTTCAGGGGGGGTTTTGGTCAGGGTTCAGGCTAGCTTTATAGAATTTGGTAATATAAAGGTGTCATTACCTTGCGAACAGGCATGTCTTTCACCTCCTCGGGAGGGGGCTCGGCAGATTGGTTCGCCAGCCTGCCGAATGAAAGCTTGCCGCTGGAATCATTTGCTAAAAATGGTGTCGATGGGATTCCTGTCGCACTCATACCGATAGGCGATGGAATACTGAAAATGAAAAATCCGAAAACTATTCAGCAGCAACTCAAAAGTCTGACGGATCACTACCTTGATATCTCTGAAGTGCGACCTTTCGGGAGACGAGGAATAGTTTGCAAATCTGCAAACATTAATTGTGTGTCAGATCTGCTACGCTGCCGTTCTTTTACCTCGATTCCTGTCAAAGCCTTTATTCCTGAACAGCTGGCTTGCACTGAGGGTATTGTGCGTGGAGTGGATCCTGCATCTACTGCTCAAAAAATTTTGGAGGAATTTCAGGACGCAGGAGCTGGTGTTCTTTCAGTGTATCGCTGCTCTCGCATGGTGGCCGGGGTGCGTGTTGCTACAGAGTCATAACAACTTTTGCCGGTCTCATGTGTGCATCTGAGTTAAAACTTTGGCCAATTATCAATTATTTATCGCACTGACCCGCTACGTCCTCGCCCCCTTCAATGTACCAACTGTTGGTGATTTGGACACAGTGGAAGAGCGTGTAAGTCTGCGACAAGATGCAGGATGTGTGGGGAAGGACACTCTTCTAATAGCTGTACCGCTGCAAAACCTAGCTATTGTCTGTGTAGTAACGAGCACTCGGCTGATGACGCCAGTTGTGAGAAACGATCCCAGGAGCAGGCGTTGATTAATTCAAGATAATCGTTGCTCTCGAGCAGATGCTTATGCCCTTCTTTATCGGAAAAGGCACACTTATGCCAACTGTGTGCGCCCTTCTACTCCGGACTTCGAGACCACGTTGTCTACCGCAATTCTGAAAACGGTTGAAAAAGCCCTTTCTGTCATGGTTGACCGTATGCTTACCAGCTTTACTGAAGCTTTGTCTAGTATTGTTGGTAGTCAGTCACATTGCCCACCTCCACCTGTGCTGACTCCAGCATCTATTTCATCTCAAACCTGTGCTGAAAGGTTACATGCAGATTCTCCTCTAGTGCTGGCTCAAGTGCACCCAATCGACAGTCTCCCTGTAGGCATTTCTCGCAAAGGTATTTGCTCTAATGATGTTGAAATGGCATGCCCTACTGAAAAGCGCCGTGCTTCTAGCTCACCCTCTAAAGTCCTCCATTTCCCAGACGAAAACTAAAAAAGGGCCTTCCAAAGTTTTACAGCAAACCGATGTGTTAAAAGAGGCTGTTGCGGCCTCAATTTTAGGTAAGTAATCATGGCAGGTGTACAAGTTCTGCAGTGGAATTGCCGCTCTATTGTATCTTCACTTCTAGATTTATATCTTCTCCTTTCAACACATAAGCCAGACATAGTGTTTTTGCAAGAAACTTGGCTCTCCCCCGCAAAGTCATTTACCTTAAAGAAATATCATGTTTTCCGCGCCGATCGTGTAAACGGTAGGGGCGGTGGTTTAGTAACTTTGATATCGTCGAAATTGTCACCGGGCAAAAATAAGCAAACAATAATGAATCCTGAGTGTGAGATTTTGGCTGTAGATATCACATTGCCGCATTGTGGCTCTGTCACAGTCGCTAACGTCTACTGCCCCACAGGTGTACGTAGCACAGAATATTTTGACAGATTACTTACGAATTCTAATAGGCTCGTTATTGCAGGTGATTTTAACTCGCACCATAATCTTTGGATTAACTACTCCGACGCATGTGGACAGCTGCTATGGACGTGGATGTCGGCAAATGCTGTGCGCTGCTGCAATTCTCGGGCTATAACCTTCATGCGCGGAAATTCGCAATCAGTTATCGATTTATCCCTGGCAGCATGTGGGATAGGTATAGGAGGATGCTCCACAGTAGAAAGTGGTACATCTAGTGACCACTTTCCAATAACCTTTACCATCATGATGAGCACAACACGAGATTGAACTTTGGACCGTAAACTAGTAAACAACGCCAAATATGCAGCTTCGCTACGCTCCTCCCTGAAATCAAACCTTTGTTCATGTAGGACCGACAAAGCACAAAAGGTATTTTCCTCAATTGCGAATGCTACTGTAGATTCCCAGTTCACTGTGCGGTCTACAGTAAACAATAAGTCGCCATCCCCATGGTGGAATGACGCGTGTGAGAAAGCCTTCCGCCGTAGAAAAGCAGCATGGAAAAGCCTTTCTTATAACCAGAGCCCAGTAAACTGGATAAACTACAAATTTTGTTCGGCGTCATTTAAAAGAGCCATAGCGCAGGCAAAGGACGAGTACAACGAAAATTTAAATACTTATTTGTTCAACCCTAAGCACAGGAAGGCTTTGTATCGTTTCATGGAACGAAATAGAAACTCGCACCTTTCTCAGTCATTTAGTTCAGTAGTGTTGTCTCCACAGGAGGCAAAGGATGAGTTGGAACAAATTGCGCAAAGGCTAGCATTACGTTTCCAGGAGCAATGCAGAGTTCCCTTGCACACTCCCATTTCCTGCTCAGACTATGTTGAGGTTGATAGGTCAGAACTCCTATTTGTGATTTCTTCCATGAAAAACTCGGCTCCAGGTTGGCACGGGGTTACGGTAGGTATACTCAAAATTTTAGCAAATGATTTCACTCAGGATCTCCTGGATCTGGTTAACGAATCATTAGAATCTGTATGGCTGCCGCACGTCTGGAAAGTGGCGAAAATTATATTGCTCTTGAAAGACCCTGGTAAAGGATTTCATGTTGAAAACATTCGCCCGATAGCTTTGACTTCGAATCTAGTAAAATCAATAGAAAGAATTGTGCATCGCCTCTCAAAGCATATCTCAGAGGTTAATTCTTTGAGTTCTTCCCAGATTGGTTTCTGCAATGGATGCTCAATATGGTCTGCACATGTAGATTTAGAAAGCAGGATTCGTCTTGCAATGTGCAACAAGGAGGTATCAGCGTTAGTGATGCTCGATATTGCTAAGGCCTATGACAGCAATAAACATTTCTTTCTACTTAACAAGTTGTCATTATTACGTCATCCATTCTACATTTATGCGTGGATCAGGGAATTTTTGAAAGGACGAGAATTCTTTTGCACTGATGACTCATTAATCTCAGACACCTATGTACAGACAAGAGGGGTGCCTCAGGGCTCTGTGCTCTCCCTACTCCTTTTTAATATATTAATGTGCGATATTCCGGTTCATCCTGATGTCACTGTATATGTATATGCAGATGACAGCATTCTTCGCCTCTGCAAAAGATATTCATGACCTATATCGTTCACTACAGGCTTACCTAAATGCACTTGAGGTCTGGTTGGACAAAATTAAATTGGTTTTAAATGTGTCCAAAAATAGTGTGCTAGTTTTTAAAACCATAACCCCCTTATAGGTTTCGTTAAACTACAGCTCAGATGTCATACCTCAAGTGAAATCTGTGCGGTATTTAGGCATTACGTATGATGCTAGTATGGATTGGAGGCTTCACACAAAGTCTAATGTTCAAAAAAGTGAACGTGCCCTTGGTAGGCTGATACGGATAAGTAACAGGAAATTTCGTATGCGTAGAGATACTCTTCTGCTCTTGTACAAAGCCTATGTGAGACCGATTCTGAAATTTGGCTGCATTCTTTTTTCTGGGTGTCCGAAATATAAGCGGCATCATTTGCAGCTTTTAGAAAGACGGGCTCTGCGCGTCTGCCTAGGGCTTCCACAGTCAGTCTCTACCACTGTTCTGTACTTGGAGGCCCTCATTCCGGACCTTAACTCCCGTTTCCGCCTTCTGTCAGATCATTCTTGAGATCATTTGAGACTACTACCGGTGTGGCTATACCTATTTTTGTGTCCAACCCCGCCCTCTTTCTCACTCACCAGTGGCCAAGGGTCTGCAAGCCCCAGGTTGTTTATACGCAGAGCATTTTAACAAACATTGGTGTGGACCTTGCTTCTATATGTCCTATTGGTTGCTCAACGTCCTTTGTGGATATAAATTATGATTCTATATTTCCATCTAATGTGAAGCACTTACCCTCAAGTCTAATATCCAGTCTTCTATGTGAACACCTTGAAAAGTTCCCTGATCACACTGTAATTGCCACTGATGCATCTCTGATTGCGCACAAAGCTGCGATTGGAATTTTTTCGGAGTCTCTTTCCTGGAGTTTTTCGGTGCGTGTCCCGGATTATACACCGATATTTCTAGTAGAGTTTATGGCAATTGGGCTAGCGCTACTAAAAGTTCCCTACAGTCAATCGAAAATAATTTTTCTATCAGACTCTGTTTCTGTTTTGTTATCACTGGAGTCAGCACGGGATGCTCTGTTGAGCCGCTCACTAAAGTATTTCATACCGGGGTGGGTGAAAGAAATACGCTTCATCTGGGTCCCCGGACACAGCGGTATTTTCCAGAACGAAGCGGCAGATTTCCTGGCTAAGTCAGCTCTTGATGCATCTGTTTCATGTACCATCCCTAATATCACCATTTTTGGAATGTCCCGTTTCCAGTGATATCAATACCTAGGCGCTACATGCAATGATTCAAAAGGGTGGCTTTTTGGGCTTGTTGGTGCGTGAACATAGCGAGACTGTAGCGCAAAGCAGACAGGACACACGAGA
>JAJIZL010048866.1:2358-28242 GCA_023969395.1 Amblyomma maculatum
TTTATTTATTTATTTATTTATTTCAAAATACTGCAGGCCAATATTTTGGCCCAGGCAGGAGTGGATATACAAGGCATTAAAACAACAAATAAAAATGAAAATCAAAACACGGGATTAGAGTAAATGAACAAGTCAACAAAATACAACACTGTATCATTAAAAAAAATGCAACTCTAGAGCTTTAATGAAATTGGAAGACTGGAGAATGGCCTCAGGAAGACAGTTCCAGTCGAAAATGGTCCGTGGAAAATAACTGTGCTTGAAAGAGTTAGTCCTTGCAAAAATGGGTTCGAGCAGGTTACTTCTTGAATGATGTGTCCTGCGTGACAATTGTTTAAGAATTTCCGGGCGAGGTATGTTTAATTTGTGTGTTAAGATGTTGTGCATAAACAATAAACGGGACATTTTTCTGCGTACTTCAAGTAGAGGAATATGGTTAGCTTTCATTAGTGTAGTAGGTGAGTCTGGCCTCTTGTATTTACTGTAAATGAACCTAACCGCTTTCCTTTGCACCATCTCTATTTTATGTATGTCATTTTTTAAATAAGGATCCCATAAAACTGAAGCATACTCTAATTTAGACCTAATAAATGATGTGTATGCAAGAAGTTTGAGTTTACTTGGAGCATCATTAAGTTTCCGCCTCAAGTAGCACAGCTTGGAAAATGCGGAGGAACAAATGTCGGAAATATGAGAAGACCAAGTTAAATCATGAATTAAGGTTACCCCTAAATATTTATAATGTGTAGTCTCCTCAATTAAATGATTAAGCAGACTGTAAGAGAAATGACTGATATGTTTTTTACGTGAAATTCGCAATAGGACTGTTTTGTCGAGGTTTAATTTCATGTCCCATTTAAGACACCATTGGTGAACAGCCAATAGCGAATTTTGCAAGGTGTAGTGATCGTTGGGCTCATTTATGGTCTTAAAAAGTATGCAGTCATCTGCAAAAAGCCTTAAAGCGACATTATCAGGAAGAGAAACAGACAGATCATTAATATAAATTATGAAAAGCAGCGGTCCTAACACGCTCCCTTGGGGTACACCTGATGTGACTGGAAGCTCGTTTGATTTGAAACCATTGACCTCTACGTATTGTTTCCTGTATGTAAGATAAGCATTAATCCAATTAACAAGGTAGTTAGGGACGCCGATACTTACTAATTTATAAATGAGTTTACTATGGGAAACTGTGTCAAAGGTCTTGCAGAAGTCTAAAATGAGGACATCAATCTGCCCAGATTTATCGAGAACTACTTGAAATTCATTAACTGTAGTTACCAACTGCGTGACCGTGGACATACCTTTTCTGAAGCCGTGTTGCAAGGAGGATAAAATGTTATTTTCAGCTAGAAAGGAGTTAAGATAACCAGAGACTATGTGTTCTAATAACTTGCAACAAGAAGAAGTGATAGTCTCGCAAAGAGCGTACACACCTATTTTGTCATCCTTCAACTGCTGTTCTATCTCTAGCCATTTTGCTCTTTTTCTACCTCCTTGCATGTTTATGTAACTGATCCTACCGTTAAATTTCTTTTTAGTACTTTTCTTTCTCGATCTCCTCCTTGTCATTTTATGGCACTCAGCCTCCGTTATTACACTTCCTTCTCCTTCACTTCTAACTACCTCTGTGCACGGAGTCCTCGCGGACCCCCTAAAAAAGCTACAGCCCTGCCTGCCAGGCACCAGCCGATCTCTGCTCCCACCCTTCTGCTAAAATGATGCCATCTCGCTGAAAAGCCCTACCAAAACCTGTTTTATGCAACCTCCCTGTTTACCTCAACCACTTCGAAACGCTTCTCCAGGGTTAACTTTCTTAGGTCCTGATTAACTGCCACCACGTCCTTTTTCAGCTTCCCGTTCAATCCTATCCCCTTCGGTACTGTGTAATTTCTGAGACAACACCGCTATCAATAGACGCGCATCTGAGCATTTTCAAACCATCTTGTACTGTGCCAAAAGCGGCAGCACGCTGAATTTAACTAAGTGTGTTGGATTGTGGCATGGTTCATGGAACAAGACGCCAGCTGTCTTTGAGAAAGTTCAATGGTCTACTGAAATCCGTTGCTCTCGCGCCCACAAATCGCTCATTGCTGACAATAAATGTTTTGCAATCCAAAATCAATGGTCTACTACACCGAGCACCTACCTCGGGTTGCCGTTTGAATGCTAGCGGGAAAGTGACTCGACCTGTAGCAGAAAGGCAGTTGAGATGAAAGAGCTGACGACTCGATGGGGTGGCCGCATCTTTTCCGTATATTCGCGCGGGCGGCAGTGCGCAATGTTTTTCTTGTTGCAAAAATAATGTATATTTTGCAATTCTTGTATTGTTCACGGGGGAATTTCCAGAAATTCCATCGCATTTTTACAATATTCATCTGGGGGTCCGATTGGGAAAGAATGTCCCGAGCGTGCCTCTTTCGAAGAGTAGGTGACGGGGGCCTTGGCCTTTGTCATTTTATATATGATTTGATTTGATTTGTGGGGTTTAACGTCCCAAAGCGACTTGTCATTTTATATAAGGCAGATTGTTATGCGCTTCATGTTTTTGCGCAGAATGCGACATCCCTTCCTCCATACTTATATTCAGTACATGCTGTCCAACGCCTTACCGGATTTAATAGTTTCATCAAGCGAAGGGGGTGGTTATGGTGTATCGCGCTATCTCCGAGAGGTGGTGGCGCCTTATCGCTTTTTTGTCGTGCGTTTTACCAGAGAGTATTTGCACACAATAAAAAGAAAGCAACTTGCGAAAAATCTGATTGACATCATGTTTCCAGTTTCCTTGTACCGACAAATTTCCATAGCTACTGCTGGGCAAGATGTGTCGAAGAGGGTGAGAAAGATGTCCGTTATGTCCGCAACCAAGACCTTCTTTTTCCATTTACCCACTGGAACCCTACCAGTTAAACCTTGATTATACAAAAAAGGCATGTATGTACCATGGGGGACAAACTGTTTTTTGTGTAACAAACCAGAAACAATCGAACATATGTTCCTTGAGTGTAACAACGCAATCTTCTTTCGGGACGTGTTGCAGCGTACCATTCAGAAGAATCTTCCTCTTACACCACATGGTATCAGGTTTCTGCCAGTTCAAGACGATACAATACCATACGATGCCATATTCCTGCTGGGCCTGCATTCTGTGTGGCTCAGTGCTATGGATTACCGGCACGGTGACACTCGTGCCAGATCCGTGTATGAATATTTTGCAGAGTGCATTGTGAAAATACAAGATGTTTTGAAAGATATAGAATGTGATGCTCAAATTGAGGTTATGGTTGGAAATCTTTTCAAAATGAAACGACTGCATTTTTTTTGCGGCTGGCAAGCGGCCTGCCAACCTTGTAAATATTTTGTACTGTATATTTTGTCATGTTCATTTAGCAATAAAGAAAAAAAGAAAAGAAAGATGGCGTGGCCGAGTGGTAGCGCACCCCGGAGGCCCACGTTCGATACCTCAGTTTGGCGATTTTTCCTACTCGTTTTTATTTACTAATGCTGCTGGGATTTTTCGCTCACGGCCAATGCCGGATGACGCGGGACGGCGGCCGCCGACGACGACATCGACTTTTCTGCGACACGGGGCCCTTAAGGCTACCGCGTTAAAATGCACGGGCTTGCTACTGGCTCTGTAGCTGAGCCACCTCCGCTGCCTCGTGCAAACAGAAGAGAAAAAGTAGAAAAGAAAGAAAAAGAAGAGGAAGAGTAAGACGCACGCCGCAACAGCCGTCGTCCACCCCCTAACTGGTGGCGGGTGCAATGACGGCCTACGACAGATAAAAATTCGGCGGCTGGCTAGCCCCCACCGCAAGCGGCGCCTACCCACCGTCCCAGCTCCACAGGGGCAGGAACAGCCTCCCCTCACCAACTTCCCTTCAACAAACACCGGCACAAAACCAGGCGCATGCTGTCTTCAAACCCACCGATGACACAGTGAGTGATTGCACAGTCTATCACATCCCTTCCCTCTTAGTTCGATACCGTACCGTCGCACTGGACAACGTTGGCGAGTGGAACGCCATGGCGGCTGCGACGTCTCTGGCTGACGAGGTCCCTGGATGGCGCTCTACATATCCGGCAGAGCGTGCGAGGAGTAGATGTCTTGGTCTGTGACCCGGGACTCAGAACGCCACGCTCTGTGAACGTGGTTCCTGTGACGTCAGTGCACTGGTTCGTCCGCAGTCCGCAGCTCGTACATGACGTGTCCTATCCGTCGCACAACGCAAGCCGGCCACAGCTCAGGCCCTGGTCAGAAGCTTCGCACTTACAGTCACCCGACTGGAAACCTCGTGGTGGCGGCTGCAGTAAGCATCTTCAGCTTCTCTAGTCCGGGTGAAGGCTTGATAAGGCGGTCTTGAATTTTCGGCCCAGCATGGATGGCTGGCGATTTACCGGTCTCGCAGTGCGGCGTAGAGTGCTGTTTGAACAGAAACTGAGAAACCTTGCATAAGACAGTGCCCTGTTTTGTTTCCGCAATGCACACTTCAGTTCACGGACCATACGCCTCGCCGTTCTGTCGCTTGCCGAATGGTATGAA
Organism: Amblyomma maculatum; assembly: GCA_023969395.1. Lineage (NCBI taxonomy): Eukaryota > Metazoa > Arthropoda > Arachnida > Ixodida > Ixodidae > Amblyomma > Amblyomma maculatum. The sequence continues at coordinate 6,905 of JAJIZL010048866.1, forward strand.
GCTGTATACATGTAGCGTACACCATTTAGGCTCAGGAAAGACTGCATGTCTCTACTTGCAAAGATGTGCCATCATCCGACATGACCAAGGCTGGTAGTCCAGGTGCTGCAAATATTTTTGCAACTACTCGTTCACAGTACAGGACTGCAGAGATGGCATCATTTCCATTTCCACCTAGTTCGACAGGGCTTCTAACACCACCAAGAAAAACACGCCCTGGATCGGGTCTGCAAAATCTACGTGGATTCTACCCCACGGCCGTTCAGGTTTCGTCCAGAAATGCATTGGCGCCTTTGGTTCCCTCTGCCTGTTTTCCTGGCATGATGTGCTGTGCCTGACACACTCGACAATCTTTTCTTCCATCTCCGACCACAACATGTACGACCTAGCGATTGCCTTCATGGCCGTTATTCCCGGATGGTTAGCGTGCATAAGACATAGAGCCTTCGCCTGCAATGCCTCAGGAATTACTACCCGGCTTCCCCAGTGTTAAGCAATCCTTGTATAGCGACAACTCTTTTTTTTATCCAATACCTTCACGGCTACCTGATTTCGCGGCCAGCTCTCAAGGAGGCATTGCTTCAACTGTGACAGCTGGGGATCACGCCGGGTGAATGGTGCCACTTCCATTCAGCTCACAGGAGGATACTCGACAGCATCCAGCAGGCGTATGCTGACAACCCCTCTGTCTCTTGCTGGGTTAGGGGCTCCTCTACTGAAAAAACCTGTATAAACTTTGTACAGGAAATCGTATATCGTATACAGGTTTACTGTACAGGATCTGGGATTTAGGATTGTGGGCTATTTCAGGAAATTCCTGTACTGTCCTGGAAAGTCCGGAATAAAACCGCGCAGAGCTTTGATACCGGAAGGGCCTGTATGGTTGATGGCCCTCGTTTCCAGAAAGAAACGCGTTGCCAGGCTGGAAAAAGCATGCAACAATATAAAATAACACGATGACATTTAAAAAATTAATAAATAAAAACAAAACTTTCATTGCCAAGTTTTGAATCGAACTTCGGTCTTTATGGCCTTGAGACGGGCACCTTAAAGCTACTTCTTTTTTTTTATTGCCTACTTAGACATACATCGCTACCCAACAAAAGTGAAATAACACTTGAGTAGAATGTACATAGCGTCGGTATGGGCTAAAACTTCCAGCCAAACCTTGACTGGTGTAAAGGGACTAAAAACTCTTCATGCGCATAAGGGGCTCAATTCTCGATACACATTCGGGCACCGGGTACACATTCTTGTGGGTTGCCACGAACGCCGCAACGGATTCACAGAAGTACTGGCCTTGCATCAATGTCGGCGTGTCGCGCTGCCATGCAGGCTTTCCATATACAGTGCAATCCCATCAGCATTACTGTGTCGAAAGGGACGCCTTCATCATTTTCCACAGCTAGGAAACTAATTCCTCGGGGGTCTAGTGGCAGGTGTTTTTTCAGTGTTCTTTGCAGTATGTCCCAAAAGAACACGCCACCCAAACACTCCAACAAGACGTGCTCGACGGTTTCGGGCTTTCTGCATAAAAAACAATGCACACCCCAGGGAACGTACAGTCCCTTTTCCTCCATCCAGGTTTTTACCTCTAAGGTTCCGGTGTGGAGCCTAAAGAAAAAGGACTTTGCGCCTGGAGCCACATGCATTCTCTTTACGCGCTTTAAAACGTCGCTACCGGGATTGGCACTGTACATGGTGCGATACAGTGTACAGGAAAAACTACGTCTGCAAGGTCCTTGTACAACTTTTTGCGCTTTACTACAGCTAAATAATCGCGTGAGAATCGCGCACTTAAGAAATTATAGGCCGCTACGACCTCCTTGAGAAAACCAACAACACGTGATGTTACGTATTCGGTAGAAACAACAAAATCGGGTAGGAGTTTGCTTAATCTGATCTGTAACACAGTGCGTAAAAAAGGGTCCTTCACGTCTCGAAGGAAGCAGAAACGATTAACTACCTGCCGCAGGTATAAATGCGACAAGCCAACGCCTCCATTACCAACGGCTTGTCCTCTCCCATACAGACCCCCACACAAAGACAGCGAATATGCGGTGAAACTTTTGCACATTAGCGCGCGAGCAGTGCAGAACACTTAGCACATACCACAATTTACTAACAAAAAACACATTGCACACAGTGCTGCGTGCGAACATGGACAAGTCCCAACCTTTCACCCTCTCCGTCCTATCACGCATTTCCCCAACTTGATTCCGCCAGTAGGGCTCACTGTCGCAGTAAAACTCTAACGGAGCGCCTAAGTACTTCGCGGGTGTACTAAGCCATTGCATGTTGGCGAAAGTACCAGGGATCTCTGGCCAAGTACCATGCCAAAATCCAAGGCACTTAGCCCAATTGACAGCACTTCCGCTGGCAGCACAGAAACGCTTCACAATATCCACAGTTTTCAAAATGCTCTCATAGTCAACGCAGAAAACCGCAACATCGTCGGCATATGCAAAGAGTTTGACCTCGGCTTGCTGTAGTTTGAAGCCTTTGATATAGCAAGTCCCGATGATACTGAGGCAAAGGGGTTCTATGTATATATCAAAGAGTAGAGGCGAGAGGGGGCAACCCTGGCGCACAGATTGTTGCACCTCGATGCGCGCTCCCACCGACTTGTTTATTATTAGCCGCGTCGTGCAACCACTGTACGCCATTTTGACACCCTCTGTTATGACTGTTCCGACGTTTACATGTTGCAAAATGGTAAACAGAATTTCATGTGGCACTCGGTCAAACACTTTCTCCAAATCGAGCTGGAGCATTGCGACGCCCATGTGTAGAGCATCGCAGCAATCCAGCACGCATCTCGCCGTGTGGATGTTTGTGAATATTGATCGGTCTCTGATACCGCACGTCTGATGGGGTCCAACTATATCCTTCATAACCGTTTGAAGTCTTTTAGCGAGTACTTTCATGTATATCTTATAATCAACATTGGTTAAGCTAATAGGACGATAGGCAGTTACTTGCCTTAATGCGGCTCGATCATCTGTTTTGGGGATCAGAACTGTATGAGTGGACAGGAATGAAGGCGGTAGACGCTTTCGTTCGTAAGCATCGTCTAAAACTAGAATCAATATAAGCGCTAGTTCCTGCTTAAAAGCTTTGTAAAAATCGGCGCTTAATCCATCTGGCCCCGGGGATTTCCCTCGTGTTAAGTCGTCAATTGCCAACTCTATTTCATCGGCTGTAATCGGGCGCTCTAACCTCTCTTTTGAGTTGTCATCAATTCTGGGCATCAAATTCAGGAATTCTGCCTTGAATCTGTTTGTGTCGACCCCTCTACGCATGAATAAGGCTGTATAGAAAAGTGCGAAAGCGTGCTCAATGTCGTTTTTTCCTTTTACGATAACTCCGTCCTGCTCAATTTCAGAAATCATGTTCTTGCTGGCCCATTTGCGTTCCATTGCCAGGGTCCTTTTAGTTGGGGCCTCACCGGTTATCACTTTATCTGCTCTTGCTCGAACAAGCGCCCCGTGATAACGTTCGATATCTCTCTGCTCCAGCTTTTGCTTGAGTTCACAGATGTCGGCCTTGAATGTGCCGGGGGCTATATTTTCTTCATTTATTAGCAAGGTTTCCGCAATTCTGCCTCATACTTATTCTTCGCATGCTTTATGGCACTGGCTCGTTCCAATGCCTTCATTTTTGTTATTTGTTTGAATGTTTCCCATTGCTCGCTTCTGTGGCTGTGTCGTTCTCAATTTTTTTCAAGCATAACTGACACCTGTTCTTTGAAAGCATCGTCATCCAAAATTTTCGCTTTCAATTTCCACAGATCCCATGTGAAGATTTCATTTTTTGCCTTATGTCTAATGTCAACCCTTACCAGGCAATGGTCACTGAATGAAACAGACTTCATGTGGTACTCACGACAAAGCGCAATCAGTTCGGCCGACACGTACACCCTATCTAGTCTGGCATGACTTGCTGCTTGAAAATGCGTGAAGCGAACGCACAGCTCGTTTCCTAGGGATTCCGCCACGTCTTCGAGCCCAAATTCGTCAGTTATTTTGCTCAATACTGCCGTGCTGGCATCTCTGTGCGGTGTAACACTCGCTTTATCAGGCGCCGATAGCACGCAATTAAAGTCGCCCATCAGTACAAGTTTTCGGTCAACACTCATAAAATTTTTGAGACACTCAAAAAACTGTCGTCTTTCCTCGAGCACATTAGGAGCATACAAACATATCACCCGCCACTCTACTGAGCCAAAAGCAAAATCGCATACAACCGTGCGCCCCGACATGTCCGTCCTCACTGCCTGGACATCCAGCCCCAAATGTTGCCGAACAAAGAATGCATACCCCGCAGATCTCCCGACAGCATGACTAACACACGCGTAGTACACTGACGTGAAAGGGAGCACTATACTGTCGGTCTCATCGTCGCCTTCGATTTTAGTTTCCTGTACAGCAAGGATGTCTATATCTTGTTCCACTGCCAACCTATATAACTGCCGTTGTCTCCTCCTCGCTTTAAGCCCTCGAACATTGATTGTGGCGAGTCGCAAGGACCTATCTGGTAGCGCCATTATAGCATGAAAATAGACCGAGAGTACGGTGCTTACATTGGACGTCAGGTCCCGAGGCGCAGGATCCAGCCCACGGCATGTGCCTGCGCTTACAACTACGGAGTAGGTGGCGGCGGAGGTGGAGCCGGCGGCGTTGTTGCCGTCAACCTCCGCTTGGGAGCGTTGTTCGGCCGTAGGCGTAACGACGGCCGACACATGGGACCTGCCTTTGAAGGTGGTTCTCCGGTGGCGTTCAGTCCAGGAGACGCTCCCTCTGACTCGGCGCCTTCGTGCGAGCGCTTAGTTGCCGAGACGGCGGCGCCTTCCTTGGAAGTATCCATGGCCTCCTGCACCTTGCTCACGCTTTCCACCGACAGCACGGTGTTGTCTTTTTCTTGCACCACAGCTGGCGTACTCGGCTCCTCTGTTGACGCAAGTGCGTCTTCTTCAAGGTTTCGCGTTTCTTCCACGACTGGGTTCCCTGATGTATGCTCGGCAGACGCCTTTTCGTCCTTAGCAATACTAGCCTTACCCTTGCTGTTGCTAGCGTCGCAGGGCCCATGGGGAGTGACGATAACTTGGACCTCCTAACGGACGAGGCTGATACTGAAGCAACCTTAACCGCTACTCCACGGCTTTTTTTTCTTTACTGCCTAATTTATTATCAGAGTTTACACATATAGAACATCACACACATACACACACACACGCAGAAAGCGGATATTACGCGACAAATACACTACATGGGTTAAAACCACGCGATTTGGGCTGCGTAATCCATTACAAATCAGTCATTTGCAGCAACACTTCCATTCTCGGAAGCCACTCAGGCACTTCGTTTGGTTTTTTATTACGAAAAACAAAGCACGTCAAACAACACCGCTACTGCACGGCGTGCCTTTTTTCATTAATAAAAAACCTTTATTTACATATTTATGTACAAGGCTGCAATTCTGCCGAGAGCATTGATTGCTTCTCGCGTAACGTCGGCAATAAAAAACATGAGGGGAGAATAATGCATTTTAGAGAATGATATCGAGGGGTCTGGTAAGAAAGGGTCAGAAAATTTGAACATATAAGCCTGAAATGCGCCACTAAAATACAAAGGGGAAAACCAAAGGAAAACAAACCACTTGGACAACGCTGCCTGCAGCATCAGCGGCACCCAAACCGTTCGTACTGGCGTGTCTTAAAGACCATCACAGTGCGGCAGCCCCGCTGTAGTTCCTCCTGCAGGCTTTCGTCGGAGCCAGAGGACTCTAGTGCGCTCACTGTCCACTCTGTTTTGTCCACCAGGTGCCGCCACGCTGGTTTCGGCCAACGCACACACTCCACCACATCCACGCGCGCACGCCAGAGGGCATGCAACGCAAGCACTATCACGATGTCTCGAAGCTCTAGACAATCACAAGGCGCGCCGAGACACAAGAGCGCTGGCCATGTGACGTCGAAATCCTTGGCGAAAAATCCCCGTACTTCATCCTAGAAGATGTTCACTGTGGCATTCCATAAAGACATGCTGAGCGGTCTCCCGCCGGCCACACAGGAGACAGTTTGCGCCCTATGGTAGGAAGAAACCCCGCTCTTCCTGACGGGCTTTCACGGGCAAAACTCCTGTGTGGAAACGGAAGAAGAAATGGTTGGAGCCTGTTGGAACGGGCAGCTGCCTGACTCGCTTGAGGACATCAGTCTTGCCAACTCCTATGGGTGGTTGCCGATATACTGGAGGTTGCAGAAATTGTGCCAGCAAGTCCCAGTAAAGCTTCCTGGGTTTTACTGCGAGCAGGTACTCCCAGGAAAAAAGCCCTTGCAGCAGCACCAGGGTCTGTGCTACCTCCTTGTAGAAAGCTGTGGCTCTCATGCCGTGACATATTGGCTTAGTAGTGGCCAACCAAGGGGCCAAGTGCTCCGAGCCTAGATACTGAGTGGCAGCGCGAAGAAAATTATCCTTTTCATTTTGAAAGAAAATGAACCTTTAAACTACAAGTTTTACATTCACTAAGCCCAGTCCGCCTCGCTCCATGTTCCAGAAGAGATTGCTTCGGCGCATGGGCTCTGCCGGAGAGCGCCCAATGAAGACTGCCCGTGATCTGTGTAGCCTGCCCACGGAGAACCTGTCGATTGTGTTCACTCTGGCTGAGAATAGTAGCGCCTGGCAAACCACCGCGTTGCATACATAGGCTCTCGTGAACATATGGCTATGTGTCTTGGCCGCCATGGGTCTAGCTTCCTTTCAGCGGCAGCTAGTTTCGGTTGCCACCTGTTCATGATCGCTTTGCCATAGTCTAGATTAACGCCTAGGTATTTGTCAATTTGTTCGGTCCATTTTACTCCAAATAGTTGGCGGGGCTTTCCTCTCCAGTCTCCCAACCAGGCGCCTTGCGATTTTTCTAAATTTAGTTCGGCTCCAGATAATTGACAGAAGGAGTTTGCCAATCGCATCACCTTTCCCACTTGCTGCTGGGATGTGCAAATACGGTTAGACTGGTTATTATTCAGTATATGTAGCTAATTTTGCTCTTTCGTACTTTGTATGTTTTGCTTGCCTGTAGAATTTGTGCACGTAATTCACCGATCGCACTTTAAACATGCTGAATCTCGTTCCAAGCTATCACGAGTGTTCACAAATGTGCCGTATCTTTATAATGCGTCGCTTTATTGCAGGCAAAAAACAAGATATCGTAATTTACTAGTGCTGATGTGTTTTTCATTGTCTACGAATGCTTGTAAGTTTTCCTACATACAGAGATATCCTGTGCACCAATACTTGAAATACGGGCGTTTTAGCTTTACGAGCTACCAGAGGAGCAGCGACATCACTGAATACACTTCCGACTGAGCGATCTCGGAATGTAAACATTCGAGAATGCGTCGCCCGGTGTGCGGCTATCTGCCCATCTTTCGATGGTCAGCGATGTTTGTTTATTTTTTCTCGAGCAGTTTTTTTGTCATCGCTAGCGAAACGATACGTTCGTGCTTCCACTTTCGCGTTGAAGGTGGCAGATCCTCAGTCGCAGATAAGAAGACGCACCGTAAGATCGTACGAGCTGCAGCGACTGTTGTACGCGCAAAAGCGACAAGACGCGCGTATAGACTTCCTAGCGCACACTTCGACGGCTTCGCATTTTCGAGGTATTTGTGAAACAAAGCGTTTTCTTTATATACAGAATAGTTGTATAATATGTTTGGTATCATGCTTATTTAGTACGCAGGCGTGTCCGGCATGGTAATTCTGGTTGAGCTTCATCGATCGGCCCGGTTTCTGTTCAGAAGCGGAAATACTCTGCCCGGTATCAGTTCGAGAAATGATGCGTTCGTCCGGTTTCTGGTTAATTGATACAGGCTGAACCGAAATGAAACCGCGCGGAGCTCTCATTCCGGAAATTCCTGTATAATCCGTGGCCCTTGTTTCATAAAAATAAAAAATCTGGACGCCAGGCTAGAAAAAGCATGCAGAGCTATAAAATAACACGACTACGTTTGAAAAAGAAAAACTTCACATTTTGTGATTCGAACTTCGATCTTCTCGGCCAGCAAGAACGCACTTTAACCACAACACCACGGCGAATTTTTTTTTTCTGACATGGTATTTATTAAACAGAAAGAGTTATGTACACAGATGATTTACAATTCCCTCAGCCATTGCTGAGATGCGCAACAGAAGACACAACTTTTTAAAAGGCAGGCAAAAATAAGCACCGTTTCACCAGCGCAAACCAATCAGGTTGAAAGTCATTTTCATCATAAGTGATCTTCAGTTGCAGCATCATTCTGCTAAAATGGAGTCTAGGTGGAACAACAGGCGAAATACGGTGGCAATGGTTATATTTCTGTTTATGTAGTCGACATTGCTCTTCCGTACTTTGTATTTTTGTAGGGTGTAGAATTTGTGGTTATAATTGAACGATTGTCCTTTACTCACGCTGAATCTTTTTCCTGGCTATCACGAAGGGTTATCCGCGTCCCGCATCTTTACAATCTATCGCTTTCTTGCAGACAAACCTCTCAATGTCACATTCTACTAGTGCTGATGTGTTTTGTCATCGTCTTCGAACGCATGCAATTTTTGCTACAGATAGATATATGCGGTGCACCAACACTTGTAATACTGCTTGTTTTAGCTTCACCTTCTACCAGTAGAGCAGCGACGTCAATGAATTTACTTCCGACCAAGTGTTTTGCATACGTAAACACTCGAGGAAGCGACTCCCGATGTCCGGCTGACCTGCACATATTTCGATAGTCAGCGATGTGTTTCATTTATTCTCACGCGTATTTTATCCTTGCTAACGAAACGCTACGTTCTTGCTTGCGTTCTTGCTTACTTTCGCGTTGAATGTGGCAGATCTTCAGTCGCAGATATGAAGATGTACCGCAAGATCGTACAAGCTGCGACTGTTGACACGCAAGAGCAAAACGCGATGCATATATGATCTTGTTAGCGCACACATCCACGGCTTCATATCTTCTAGGTATTTGCGAAACAACGCGTACTCCATATATACAGCAAAGTTGAAATGTATAATATGTATAGTTTCATGCTTATTTAGCGCGAAGACATGTTTCGAAGTGGTCACCCTGGTTGAGCTTCACGATGCACCCGAATTGTGCTGAGAAGCGGAAATACTCTGTCCCGCATCAGTTTCATTCATGACGGGTTTGTCCGGTTTCAGTTAAATCTGACAAGACTTCCTGTATATGAGCTCAATACAAGATGGTTCACCCTATTTTATATCCATACCGGACTGGGATATCATGTATGAGATGTGCAGTGTTATCAGATACGCGTGCTGATGTATAGCATAAGCTTGAGTGTTTACACGTGCCGCATTCTTGCGTATCATGATCTGTAATCAGTGCGGTTCTATTATAAAACCAAGCACACCTATCAATAAAGGGGCAGTCCTTTGGCCTCCAGCCGCCGGCTACGTTCCGTTATTTCAGTGGCGACGAGGATGGGATAGTTGCTGCACGATGGCAGCCAGGCCACCCGAGTTCGACGACACGACTAGTAGCTGGGGCACTTACCGTGTTCGTTTGGAGGCCTTTTTTGAGGGCCACAGCATCACAGATACAGGAAAACAGCGTGCGCTTCTGGTGTCGGCACTGAGTGACAACGTGGTGCGCGTGCTTCAAGGCCAGTGCCAGACGGAATCGGTGAACACTCTGAGCTACGAGGCCGTCGTACAGCTCCTGGACAATCACTTTGATCCCCAAGCCAATGAGATAGCAGCTAGCTATGCTTTCTTTATGCGGAACCAAGCGGACGGCGAAAGGGTACGGGACTACATCACCGACCTGAGGCGTCTCGCCAAGGATTGCAGTTTTGATAAGTTTTTGGATCGCATGTTGCGGGATCGGATTGTCTGCGGAATCCGTGACGAACAAGCCCGACGGCATATGTTATCGCAAAAGAAGCTGAGCCTGGCAGAGGCAGAAGCTTTTGCTCTAGCCGCGGAAACCGCCGAGGCGAATGTCCGGGTGATGCAAGAAAGGAGCTTGAATAACAACGGGGCGTCTGCCAACGTCGTACGGAAGCACAGCTGGTATCCGCAGAAATCCGGACGCAAGCAAGGATCCATGACCGAGTCCTCGCAATGCGGGAGATGTGGCTCGAACCATGCTTCAGAAGTGTGTAGACACAAGAAAGCGACGTGTCACAAGTGCGGCAGGAAAGGACACCTAGCACGGATGTGCTCCAGTGGTCGCGCTAACCCTTCAGGAACATACGCGGTGAAGGAAGCAGACGGCAGCGACGGCAGTGAAGAAGATATGCTCTACGCTTTGGTGGCTCACAGCTACAGTACTAACGAGGCCGTACGGCCATTCGAAAGGGATTTCATCTGGGAAGGTCGTAACCTGCGCATGCTCGTGGATACAGGGTCTACTGTCAGCGTCATTCCAAGGAAGGTATTCGAGAACCACCGCGACTTTTGGCCGACACTAGAGAAGACGGCACTGCGCCTATCGTGCTTCCTAGGGCCGCTTCCGGTCCTTGGCCGAGTGGCCATGAAAGTCGAATGCGGTAACACGCAAGTGGACAGCTCGCTCGTGGTTGTGGATTGCGACGGGCCTTTGTTGTGCGGCCGGAACACCATCCAAGCCTTCCAGAATGCGGGCATGGCACTACTGGAAGAATGTGCGCCGCAGAAAGTACATCTGGTTCAGGGTGACGCAGCGACAGTCGAACTTTTGGCGGAGTTTCCGGAAATTTTCGAGGATAGTTTGGGTCGTTGTAAGGGGCCGCCCGTGAAACTACACAAAAAAGAGGCCGCGGTACCACGCTTTCTCAAGGCTCGACCAGTGCCCTACGCGCTTCGGGAAAAGGTATCTGCAGAAATTGACCGCATGGTACAGGAAGGAGTGCTTTCACCAGTGAGAGTTTCCGAGTGGGCTACGCCTGTCGTGCCCGTAGTAAAACGGAACGGTGAAATTAGACTGTGCGGTGACTTCAAACTAACCGTGAATCAGGCGACACATTTGGAACAGTACCCATTACCAAAAATCGAGGACATCTTCGCATCTCTGTACGGAGGGGAGGTGTTCACCACTCTGGATTTACGGCACGCATATAATCAACTTCCACTGGACGACGAGGCACGAAAAATGGCCGTGTTAAACACCCACAAAGGGTTGTTTGCATACAACCGCCTCGCTTTCGGCATCGCTTCGGCTCCAGCTTTGTTCCAGCGTCGCCTCGAGTCCGTTCTACAAGGCATCCCTCGCGTCAAGGTGTACTTAGATGACATCATTATTGCCGAAAAACAGAACGACAACTCAACTCTCCGGCAAGTCTTCGAGCGGCTGCGCGATAATGGGCTCAAGCTGAACCGTGACAAATGCAGGTTCCGCGAGAAGGAAGTTTCGTTCTTGGGCCACAAGATTGATCCAACTGGACTACACCCCCCTGAGAATATGGAAGCCGTCACAGCTGCACCCAGACCGGAGACGGTGAGCCAGCTTAAATCCTTTTTGGGATTGATCACATATTACGCCAAGTTTTTGCCCAACCTTGCCACTACGCTGGTTCCCCTCTATAGGCTGTTGACTAAAGGAGCGCGATGGCAATGGGGATGCGAGCATGAGGAAGCATTCCAGGCAGCAAAGCAGGCTATGGCAAAAGCACAGCTTCTCGTACACTATGACCCCGAAAAGCCGTTGCGGCTTGAATGCGACGCTTCGCCAGTGGGGGTCGGCGCTGTGTTGTCACACCGAATTGGAAACCGGGACTATCCCATATCGTTCCGTTCAAGAGCACTGACACCTGCGGAGCGGAATTATTCGCAACTGGAGAAACAAGCGCTGGCTTTGGTTTTCGGTGTTACCAAGTTTCGAGATTATTTGTTGGCGAAACATTTTACTCTGGTGACGGATCACAAGCCACTGACAGGTCTGTTCCACCCGGAAAAGCCGATTCCGCAAATGGCAGCAGGAAGAATTCAGCGGTGGGCGTTGTTACTGGCGGCTTACCATTATGATCTGGAGTATCGGCCAGGACAGCTAAATGCTAACGCAGACGCTCTCAGTCGCCTTCCACTGCCGTGCATGGAAGACCGAGGAGGGCAAGAGCCCATGGAATACGTACTTTATACGGAGAGCCTCAATTCCACCGCCCTTTCCGCTCAACAGCTAGTGGACCTAAGCGGCTCGGACGATACGCTTCGTCAGATCAGGTGGTGGATCGCACATGGCTGGCCACGGTATTTATCAGCAGCACAGCAACACCTGATGCCATACTTTTCTCGCCGCAACGAGCTCGCGGCCAGTCACGACCTGATTTACTGGGGTCATCGAGTAGTGTTGCCGGAGGCGGCGCGACAAAGCATGCTAAAGGAACTGCACGACAGTCACCCCGGTATCAGTGCCATGAAGCGCACGGCTCGGGCGTTGTTTTGGTACCCTGGGTTAGATAGGGACATCGAAGTGTTGGTTCGAAGTTGCCCGCAATGTATACAATGCTGGCCCATGCCGGCTGCGGAAGTTCCCAGTCCCTGGCCGGTGAGCAACAGGCCCTGGTACAGGGTTCATATGGACTTTGCGGGCCCCATCAAGGGCTACCAAATTTTTGTGCTGGTTGATGCTGCGACAAAGTGGATTGAAGCCATACCTTTGAAAACGACCACAGCGGAGGTCACCGTTCAAGTACTTCGAGGTATTTTCGCACGCTTTGGCTTGCCATTCTGTGTGGTATCGGATAATGGACCACAATTTTCAAGCTCCGCCATGTCCAGTTTCTTGCAGGAAAACCAAGTGAAACACATAAGAACCGCCCCATACCATCCCCAGTCAAATGGGTTGGCGGAACGGGCCGTGCGAACAATAAAGGAAGGTCTTCGGAAGAATCCAACAGGTACACTGCAAGAACGACTAATCAAGTTTTTATTCCGTTATAGAACGACACCTTTGGAAGGAGGAAAATCGCCAGCGGAACGGCTGTTGGCCTTCCGTCCCCGAACCCGGCTGACAGCTTCTATCACGGATACCAAGGTGATAAGACAGGACGGTTCGAGCGAAGCGGTTCCAGCAGCAGCAGAAGTACCGACCCGGTTTCAACCTGGCAGGCATGTATGGTCGCGCCAGTTTCAGTCTGCCCGGAGATGGATGCCGGCAACCGTAGTGTCCACGACGGGAGCACGCATGGTGACACTGGAAACACCTGAGGGACAGCAACGACGCCACGTAGACCAACTCCGGCCACGACTAGTCACAGGTTCATCACCTAACAAGCAGAGCCATGACCGGACCAACGACGGAGCTCAGCGTAGTTCCGGGGAGGCAGAAACTCGCCAAGGTACGGAGGCACCGGAAGTCAGCTCTCAAGCCGAAGACCAACAACCACCACCACGTCGTTCGACTCGCCTGCGGAAGCCCCCAGATCGTCTTACGTACACCAGCTTAGGGGGAGGGGATGCAGTGTTATCAGATACGCGTGCTGATGTATAGCATAAGCTTGAGTGTTTACACGTGCCGCATTCTTGCGTATCATGATCTGTAATCAGTGCGGTTCTGTTATAAAACCAAGCACACCTATCAATAAAGGGGCAGTCCTTTGGCCTCCAGCCGCCGGCTACGTTTCGTTATTTCAAGATGCATACTGGAAATGGTCTGCCCTGTATTAACTCTATACCGATCTGGACCGTCCGGATTGAGATTTATACCGGACATGACCTATCCGATATAAACCCGTTTAAACTTCATACAGGACTGGTCAAACAGAAATGAAATTTATCCGGGATAATACAGGACCGGTTCAAACCCTTTGGCGCGATATGGGATTTTTTACTGGGGTCTGGTAACCTGCTTAGGCAGTCTGTGTTCCCATGATCCTTATTTTTTCTGTTTCCTGTACTAAAGCACGCAATCGTAGGCTGACAGCATTAGCGTCCACCGTAACATGCGGGAGAAATGACCTCCGGAATTTACTTTTGCCGCTGAAAAACTCCTAGCAGTGGCTTGTGATCCGTGAGAATTGTAAAATTCCGCCCATAAAGGCATTGGTGCAAATGTCGAACTCCAAAAACCACGGCAAGAGCCTAACGGTCAATTTGAGCATAATTTTGCTCCGCCTTAGATAGTGTTCTTGACGCATAAGCCACAGGCTGCTCATTTCTTTTGCTGTCGCGATGAGCCAAAACTGCTCCCACACCCATAGGTGATGCGTCGCATGACAACACTAACGGGGAATCTGTCTTAAATGCACCAGCAACGCGTTAGATGTTAACACCTTCCTCAGACTCTCAAACGCTTCCACATCATCATCATCATCATCATCATCACCATTTATTTCCAACATGTCGTTGGGGTACCCAGACGAAAAAGCATATGCTCTGCACCCGAGTTCCATGCTACATTGCTGTCCAACAACCGATACAGCTTTTCCGCCACCTCTACATAGATGTAGAAGCCTCGCGTAACCAATTAGTAAGAACGTGCCTGCTTGGCTTAGAATGTACGAGAGTTCTGGAAGGAAGCAGGTTTGTCTTGTTTCAGGCAGGAGGCGCTGCTACAAATAAGACGAACGCTGTTGTAATTCTCCAATCCCTGGGAATTTGCGGGTTTCTGACGGTCACGATTGGCCTAGAAGCTCATATGCAATGCTGACTACTGATGAAGCTGATAGCTTTATGGAAAACCAATATCTGTCCGTGGAACTTGCATTTTGTAGATTGTCCTCAGTACTGATGGTTTTATGTTTTTTTGTTACTCCGAAGTGAAATTTACTTTCGTCAGTGCTTGGCTAGGTGAACTTGCAGCATTGTTTGATCTGGCAAGCAGTAGGGAAAAGAAGAGTTGTGTGCATGCGGACAGGCGAGTGCTAGTGTTCAATGTACAAAAAGCAAATCTTTAAAGTATCATCAGTACTATTTAAAGAGCCTCGATTTTCATCATGTAGTGAATTTTTGTGCTCTGTCTGTATTTATTTTTCATCTACAGTAACCCAACGCCAATCACTGTTCCTGAGAGAGCGAACCTGTTCAATCGGCGTTGCGTAGATGCTCAAGAACGACAACCTGATGGCGCACCTCGTCCCGTATTTACACAGGTAATATTTTCATCAATAAGCCTTTGATCGCTTTAAGTACATACTCTAGTCGCGGCGGCCGAATTTTGATGGAGATGAAACACAAAAATGCTCGTGCGCTGTACGGTGTCAGTGTACGTTAAAGAACTGAAGGTGGTCTTAATTTATTGGGAGTCATATCTTTTTCGGGAGTCGTGTATTTATTTGGGAGTCGTATATTCATGATGTTAAGCACGCCGAGTGTACGAATGATGATCAAACTGCTAAAGTGCTTTAGTGCAGACTGGTGCTTACATGCTCCACCTTTCACCGTGGTTTCCGTTTTTCGAAACTTGCAAGGAATGTAATGGTTGCTCCCGATTTTCACGTTTGAAATAATCGGTGATCATTTACAGATCGTCCAATGTCGAGCAGCTTTAGGGTACACACGGTAGGGGTGCAAAATGAATTTATGTGGATTTTTTCAGCTTCAGTTCAGACAAACGTATAAAAAAAAGGGGAGGGGGGGGGGGCACTGAGTAAGAATGAAAGGTTGGCGCAGACTTTCAGGCTCTTGTCGTGTCTTAACTGTGAATAGCACTAGAGACTTCATATCAATAAAATTTCGGTTGGGCCTAGTTGGTTCATGATTTTCTGCGAAACTGAAGAGCGCGAACAGTAAACAATCCACAGAGAAGACAAGGACAGCGCCTGTACTTGTCTTCTCTGCGCCTTCTCTGTGTATTAACAACGGCTTTTAGAAGAGTGTGCTCTCAAATTGCATAAAAGACATTCATATTTGGTTGGACAGCACGAAAGCAAGAATACAGCACGTTCTGTCTTCCGACGCCCTCACAAACGGCACATGGAACAGGTGAACATGCCCGGCTTTTGGAACTGCTAGCATTCAGACAAAGATTACGAAATACCTGAAAATATCTCAGTAACGACGAATAATCTCACAAAGATTTATCCTGCAAATTACTTCTCCAGCCTCATTTGGAAGATTTGTGAAAGGAAACCCAGTGCCTCTGGCTAAGGTTGAAATTGACGCCATTTCAGTATGAGGATATGGTTGTATAGACCAGGAAACTTCTCTTGTCCTGGTATTTAAAAAGTATATGGTGAATCATATGGAACTATGTTCTCGTGTTTCTGCTTGAACCACAAATGTTCTCTGTAAAATTACCGCACTGAAACCTGGTCCGTCTTGAGTTAGGGAAGCAGGATTTGGGGAGCATGTTAGTTAGCAGCGACATTATGTTTTCTCTTTCCTTTGTAAGACGCGAAATCCCGCGATGAATATGGCACATTTCCTATATGCGTCCCAGGTATGGCATAAAGGATGTTCTTCGGAATCTTCAAAATAGTTTTTTTTTTTTTTCACCCCATCGTAGTCGACTCAATGCTAGAGCATTTTTCTCTTTCTCGGAGCTGTGACCATACGAAAAAAATGGTTTAATCAGTGCAGGAAAGGAGGGCGTTTTGCGTGATGCATTATTCGTAACGCGACAATTATTTCGAGCATGATATTAAAGCAGTTGATCTACTTCAAGTGGGCGATATTCAGATAAGCTATGCTTCATAAACCTTGATGTGAAAGTTTGCCGCAAGTTATTATTAGTTGCTTAGTACAACGGGTTGATAAAACGAGCACCAAGCTATATATATTTCAGTAAGCACAAAGATGTACCGAATCGACTCTTGTACAGTACCGAGCATCCGAACATGGTTAGTTATTTCTTTGATTTATACCCCTTATGGCAAGAGGTATTACAAAGCAGGAGCGGCAAAAACACAAATATACAATTTTGAAGTTTTCTCAATGTTTTGTTTTTTACCTGAACATCGTAAGAAGCTAAAAAAGAAAGCAAAGAATAGCTCACTTATATGAAGTTGCCCATCTTTCTGATGCTGCCGGTGAATCACTGTTGAAATTCTTTGTCAAAATATTGATGCCCGGAAAGGCACTCGATGCGTGGAAAGGAGCAATTATAGTACCACTTTATAAATCGGGCAAACCATCATTTAGTCCTGTCAGTTATAGACCAATAGCACTTAAGAGTTGTGTAGCAAAATATTCGCAAGTGATTCAAACATCACAAACACCTTCATACCTTAATCCCGCGGAATATATATGCGTCAGTGTGGAAATAAAAACACGTATTCAACTACCGACCACCTTGCACGCCTTGAAACATAGTCCGGGGAGTTTTTGTCACAACCAACACCGTATCAAAGCCTTTTTTGAGCATAAGAGGGCTTATGGTAGCGCATAGAGGTTCGGTATCCTCAGTGGCTCGGTAGAACTTGATATGTGCCGCAGGATCCTGAATTCTTGAAGCGATTTTATTGGTAGCCGTTCATTCAGACTACGCCTATTTGCACCTTTATCCAACACTTTTATTCAAGATAGCGGTGTATCTCAGGGGTGGATCCTCATTATGACCCTCTTCGTAGTAATCCCAAAATCCATAATTTATTCATTTCATGTAGACGACCTGCAAATGGCATGTGCTACTTCTAGCACATCTTACTGTGAGAGACAGATAAAATGCGATAAAATAACCCAACTACTTGGGCAGATAGAAATGGATTCAGGTTTTCTCCTTAAAGAACAGTAGCTGTTCGATTGGCTTTGAGACGAGGCTTTCAGCTCAATTTTATTCTATATCTAAGCCAAATCGTACTGCCAGTCAAACTATAACAAATATTTGGGTGCAACTTTTGATTAAGAAAAACTCACTTTTTGCCACATATAACCAACCTGAATAAAACGCTTCAGTGTATGAGAGACACCTTAGTGGAGGGCTCCGGAAAATATTGACCACCTAAGGTTCTTTAACGTGAACTGACTTCGCACAGCACATCGGGCGCCTTATTTTTGGCCTTCAGCGAACAGCGATCGCAATTCAGATCCCGCATCTTTGGGTACAGCAGTCAAGCTCCCCACCCGTTACGCCACCACGCCGGGGTCTATTGTTTTCTGCTTCGTTACATATTAGACTCTGGGAGTATAGCATACGGCTCTGCAAGACCATCCTATATAAAACAATTAGATTCGATACGCAATCATGGCTTATGGTTATCACCCTTAGAGGGTTGCCTTAGAGACTGAACCTGCATTAGAGGATTGAAGAACCATACAGCATGTACACACACATCCTTAAAATCTGATCACAGCCTAGACATATTACTTATAAATGCCCTTCTACTATATATATATATATATATATATATATATATATATATATACAACAAGAAACCTCGGGCGATCATGTCACCGCTCTTGCGTCTCGACAAAAAAATGTAAGTACTTCAACATAATTAGTGAAATCCCTGTTGTAGTAGGCAGTAGCCACTTGCAGTGGCTAGTCTTGGATAGCCTGGGGCCCTGGGGGGCGCTGCTGTACGCTAGCAGAAGATAGGAGGAGCTTGGGCGCGGCTCGTTCTGCGCAGTTAGGCTTACGCCGGGCTCAAACAAAGACTGTGTTAGCAGTTCTCGGGCTTCGTCGGCTACAGCTCTACAATCCCAAGTAACTATTGCCCAAAAGTATGAACCACTTCCGATGTGGTACCCTCCCCGAAGTTCTGGACCTCACACTAGCAAAATTTGAGAAACGCACACACCGTATATGAGCACATGATACAAGAATACTTGGCACCGAAATAAAAAACATATAGCAATTATACCGTATTTTATACAGATGGCTCAAAAACTAAAGACTATGTTAGAAGTGCGATGGTACTGGACGAACAGCAACGGGACTGCCCAATGTGTACCAATTTTTACTGCTGAATGTTATGCAGTTTATTTTACTGTGGAGAAAATAATACATAAGAATAGCATCATTTGCACAGATTTTCTGAGCGTCCTGAATGCATTAACTTCTAGAAATTCTCTTAAACCGTTGATATGAAAAATAACTTGATAAGATATTAAATGTCATGACATAAAACCATACTGTATAATATGTCGAGTTCCCAGTCACGCTGGAATTAGGGGAAATAAAAGGGCAGATGTATGTGCTACACGAGCGAATAACAAAGAAATAAAATAAGTCAACATGCCGCGCAGGGATGGCAAGAAATAACTTCACAGCAAATTACGATTTAAAGGGAAACTCCATGGTTTTTTGGGCATTTGAATAATCTGGTAAAATTTTACAGTAGGTGTTTCTCTCCACCCTGACGCATTGTGTCAAATTTGGACGCTCTAAGATAATTCATTCGCGCGCAACGCGATTTCAAAATCTGCAGGTTTCGTGGTTTTAGCTGAGGCGATTTCTGTAGACAACACTGCATTTGTGACGTCACAAACATTATGTCCGCGTTATTGCCCAATCCCCGTGTGATCATGACATTTTTAGGCCTGCATTAGGTTATCTAAGGCATTTTATGTACTGGGTGATAATTTCCATACTTTATTTCCACCATCCAAACCACGTGCGAGTGTTTTTCCAATACTGTATGTGACGTCATTGCTAGTGAACTGGAATGTCAGTTCTAGCAATGAAAACATTTTCGGTTTCGATTCGCTGCTTTTCTTTTTGAAGATAATTGTACTTATAATTTCGAAGTACGGTTCTTGGTGTTGGAGTCAGGACACACTGAGGAATTTAATGCAGTCAAGAACTCAGAATGTTGAAAAAGCCACTGGAGTTGCCTTTTAAGTGGAAGGAGGCTTGGCAAAATGAAGCAAACAAAAAGCTGAATTCCGTAAAACCATTATTAGGAGAAGGAAATCAAGTCAACATCACGAGTGCTTCATCAACGTAATTGTCTGTCGCCTATCGTACAGAATACGCACACGTTACGCACAATAACAGCGAAAGATAAGCCTGTGTGTTAAGTATGTGGTGATGTGCTCACAGTAAACCACACTTTAATTACATGCACAAAACTTGAGCACATTTTAAACATTTCCCTTCATTTTCCAATGTACACTTGCCAATTCATCCAGCGCTGGTGTTACGCGAAAAATGTTTATCGATTTTTGAAGTTTTTAACTTTCTCAGGAAAGCCAATTTTTAAGTCAAACATATGTGTCTAGACATCTAATCTTTTGTTTGAAATATGATAGCCACAGCTGCTTATGCACCATAAAACTTCATATGGCTTAGTATACTTAAATAGTTAAACCACTTGGGTGAACTTTTGGTGGTGTTCTTGTTTTGCATGGCATTTTCTCAACACTTATTTCAGAAGTAGGGAAGTAAGCTCATCTTTTTATAATAGCAACACGTTAACAAAACAAAATAGACGTATGATAGACCTAAACCACTTATGGCCAGCCAACAAGTTTCATAGCCGTTGAACATTTCATCTTTAGCCCGATATATCGTCCTTTGTACCTCCTAAGTCCCTTATGAAGAGTGATACTGAGTGGTTGTAATGTTCCGTCTTACAGACTGAGCGTTTATCGAAGGAACCCTGTCTTTGCTTGTGGCCTTAATCCAACGAACATTTTATTCACACGGCTGCTTTTCATTTACTTTCTTCTCACTCTGCACGCATACAGACTGGATTCAATGACGCCTATGTTCAGCTGTCCGGAAAAAAGACACTTCTCGAGGGTTTGCTCAAACGAATTGTAAAACCCCGCTGCAGCAGCCGCTGCTGGAAGAAATCTATTCGGAGGCACCTGCCTGTGCTGGGCTGGCTTCGATCTTATCCCATCAAGGAATACCTACTCGCTGACGTCATCACTGGCTTCACGGTCGCCATGTTCCATGTGCCCCAGAGTAAGTGGGCGATCTGCACTGGTGCGCTTGCTCAGTATGTCGACTCGACTTTTGTGCTCTTGAATGAATGCATACACGGCCCCCTTTTGTAAGCAGCGAGAAATAAACGCGCAGCAGTGCGGGTATGGCTCAGCGGTTGCCCTATAATGAAACTGGGCAGCACAAAAGAAGTAAACTGCCTTGCATCTCCTATTTCTCAGCTGTTTCCAGAGCCTATCGTGAATGAAGTGTGAAATACCGTGTTCACTCCTGGTTCAGTAGGTACCAGTAACCATAAATTCTTTTTCCGAGGCTAAGCGCGTTCCCCATTACACGGCAGAATCTGTACTGCCTCGTTCCTTGACAGTCCACGCGTGGCTATGACGCAGTCAGTTAGTCAACGTGACCACATGTGGCACACCGCGTCCGACGGACGGCGCAAGCTTCGCTTACGGTGAGAAGGCGATGCTCGTTGGAGCGCGGCCTCCGCTTGTATATTGGCGGTGGTTCATGTGCAGAATAGTGCAAAAGAAGGTCGATGTAAAAAAAATGCGAGTATGCGGCTATTGCCTATTATATTTAATTGTAG